>WEKX01014570.1:0-115277 GCA_013390025.1 Pitta sordida | reverse complement strand
CAAAAAAAAAAAAAAAACCAACTCCTTTTCAAGATGACATCCTGTCTCCTGAGAGCTGGGCATGTTCCAGGAGCAGGATGCTGCAGAAGGGCACATGAGCTGGTTCCCAAAGGAGAGGAGAGGGAAGAGCTCATTCTCCCACAAACTCAAGGCACAAGAAGTCACTGTACAGAGAAATGCTCCACACACAAGTGGTGCTTTTTGTGAGCAAGTGAAGAATTGTTGGAGCACTTTATCCCAAATTGTCAGTTACTGACAGCTCTGGTGCAAGGTGATTCTTTCCTTCTTGACTCCCATTTCTTAGCAGATCCCCTTCGAAAAAGGATTAAAGCTCAGACGTGCATTTCTGAGGCAGTTTGGTGTTACTTAACCCAAAAGTACCTGGAAGTACAGGGAAAAAATGGGTTGGGATACAGTGAAGTCCCAACTCCACACCAGGCCAGGTCCTTCTTGGGAATATCTGACAGAACTTCTCAGGGCTGCAGAGATCTTGGCACTAAAATGATGTTCTTGAAGGTGAAATTAAGGTGTTAAATCAGACCTTGCTCCACACAGATGGATAAGGGTTGATGTTCCTCAACAATATCCACTCCAAAGCAACAAAAAGCCTGAATCTTACTTTAAAATACATCTTCATTCTTTTTATGTTGTTTTTTAAATGTGTGTATATATTCCTTCTACAGGATCTGTACAATCTCCAAACATTCTGACAAAAATAAACCCACATTTAATACAAAATTTAAAGCATTTCTGTTCAACATCCAACTCCAACTTCTGGTCAGTCTGGAGGTACCAAACAAACCCAGAGCTCAATCCCTGATGCTCAGCCATTTAAACCAGGCAGAGCACTGCCAGCCTGACAGCAAGGAAGTGGCCAAGAACCAGGATGGAATTTTTTAAAGGAAGCCTAAATAGCCATGATGGAGTGAAGTGATGCGTTCAGCAGCTGTAATCCCTAACCAATGGATTATCCACACTGTTCAATGCACAGTTCTGATCTGCTCTCGATTTCGAAGAGAATGAAAAGGATCAGGGCTATTTTTAACTTCCTGGAAAGTTTCAAAATAAAGAACAGCTCTCAATAATGCATTAACCAGCAGCTCTGAGCCTCCTGAAAAGGAGCCTGTTTGTCAAAGGGAGGTGAAGTCCTGGGGCTCCACTGCCCCCACGAGTGGGTGAATGATGGGAGGAACCCAAAATGTCAAAGGTACAGGTGTTGGTACGTGCAGGAACATTTTGTGTGCAGGGGAAATTTAAGGAGTGACAGGGAAAGTCTTTGAAGTGCCCAGGATCCCCAGGGAATGGGCACAGCCCCAAGGCTGCCAGAGCTCCAGGAGGGTTTAGATGATACTCCAAGGGACAGGGCGGGATTTTTGGGGTGTCGTGTCCAGGGCTGAGGGTTGGACTGGATGGTCCTGGTGGATCCCTCCCAGCTCAGCACATTCTGGGATTCTGTGACACAACAGCACAAGCCCCAAGGAGGGGGAGGAATCCACAGGGAGTTTCCCAACAGCAACATCAATTCCTAAGCTCAGCTTTACTCAACACTCAGCCACGAGCTGCCCTAAGCAAGATGAATGTCCAGGCTCCCCTGTGCTGCTGCAGGGACACCGAGCACAGCCCCCGGTGCTGACAGGCTCCACCACCCCTGTCAGCATTCCCTGCTCCTGGCTCCCCTTCCCGAGCCTGGAGCCAGCCCAGCTCTGCCTCCCCTGGCTGCTGGAAGAGCCTCACGCTGCACGAAGAGGGGCCAAATTCCCCTCGCAGCTCTACAGGCTGAAATGAAGGACAATACTCATTAAAACGATTAGTAATTCAATTTTCAATCCCTCAGGTAGCTGCCACATCCCTCTTCCCTACACTTAAGGATGGGAAACACTATCCTATCCAAACACTCCAAGTAAATTTAGCTGCTGAAAGGCAGCACCAGTCTGGCTTTTCCTGGCATTCCTCCCTCTGTGCCCTGGCTTCCATTTCTCCCTGTATTTTAAGCAGCAGCTTCTGTGCAGATTGGTACCTTATGCTCAGGCAGTTGCACACTAAGTAGAAAAGACTCAACCTTGGGCTCCCAGATCTTTCCCCCCCAACATTTTTAAGGAGAAAAGGTCAGAGTATTCCAGTGAACTGACGCACTCTGTCTCATTTATGCAGCAAGAAGCTTAAAATTGTGCGTCATTTGACCATTTTCCATTTGTTCATGCTGAGATTAAGAACTGGGCTTATTGTCGAGCTTAGAGTTGAAATCACAACTAAGAGGGGGAAAAAAAAAAAAGGGTTATATGGGATCAGTAGCTGCAGCTGGGCTGTGATTTACTGCTGCCCAGTCATGGCAATGGAAATTAGAAAACTTGAAAAAAGCAGCTCAGAGGGATTGAGAGGAGCCGAGTAATTAACCATTTCCAAGGCAAATGTTTCCAAATAAACCCGGGGACTTGCTGCGAGCAGTAAGAGGTTGTTTAATTGCCAAAAAGCATCTGTGACAAGGGGGTGGGGGCTGCAGCTGGGGCTGCAGGGGGGACAGCCCCAGGAGTGATTTGCAGGGCTGAGGACTCTGTATTTTGCAGCATTTCATCACTGCCCTGCAGCTCTGGGGGTCACACAGATGGCAAAGCTCACACCCCCAAAGGCAGCTCTTCCCCTGGATCCCCCTCCAGCCTTTTCCTCCCAGGGATGGGGGGGGGTGTTTCACCACATGAGTAAATTCAGGATGACAAATCTCACATTAAATATTGCTGAATTTTGCAGCAAATCCAATTAAAGAGCTGGGCAGTGTTTGTTCACAGTTATTATTTACAATTATTCATCCCAGGAGATCACTGGGAGTGTGCACAAAACACAAAACCCTGGGTTGATGAAAGCTCAGGTTTTTCAACTCAATTCTGATGGAGCCATGGAAATTCCTACAAGAAGAGCAGATGAAGAGTTGAATATCTTCCCTTCTAGCAAGGGGGATCAATAAATATCAGTTTTTAGCAAACTAGGAAATGCAGGAGGATCTTTCATTCCCATTTCTTTGCATATTCTCTTCTGTATATTCAGAGAATCCCAAATTAATTAGTATTTACATGGGAGTGGTGAGAAGGGTGACAGATTTGCTGACATTTTCTTGGAAGAAGTGCTGCTATCTATAGCATTTTCCATTTTCATCTGGGAGATTTTTATGGGACTGGAGACAGATGGATTTTCTAGTAAGGTGAAAAGAAGAACGTTGCCATTGCAATAATGTCTTTCCATGTGTGGCAAATCACTAAATACCAGATTTGGCTCCAGCTAAAATTGATGCATTTTTCACCACCCAATGGCCTCCTTGAAATGGTGGAAAACCAAGAAATATCACGTTCTAACTCTGCAAACTCTGAAAAAGGTGAAAAACTGACAAAGCTCAAGTGCCAAATGCTGCATGTGACAGTCAGTCTCCATGCAGAGGAGTCATTTTGCAGTTTAGAGAAAGATTTATTATGAAATATCCATTAACAAACTTTGTAACTGTAAAAAAATACATGATGTTTTCCAGAGCAGTATCATTCCTGACTGGCAGTACCAGCAAAATAACCAAGTGAGGATTCAGGAGAGACCAGAGAACCCCCAGTTGTCAAATTCCAAGTGGGCAGGAGCCACGAGTCAGGTTTTGAAAAGCAAATAAACTTTGTCTTTAATATGTAGTTTGTCTGTAGTTACAGCTCCTGCCCTTTGAGGTTGGTGTCCTTCTTGACCATCTGCTTTTCTTCCTTTTCTGCTCATTCACTCCCTTGGATCTTGTTTTACATTGTAAACTTGGCAAAAAAAATCACCTTTATCAAGGCAGGGATTCATATTTTAATGGGTTAATGACATTTATTATTGAGCTTCACCCATGTCATGTTAAGGGAGGTGAAGCAGGAACACAAAAGTTATAAATAGTACATGAATTTATATGTAAGTTCAGTTTAAGTTAAGATTTAAACTCGAAGCTTCCAGACCTTGGCTGTGTGATCAGAGTGTGACATGTGCCCGTCTCAAGGACTGGGGTTTCATCCTGAATTCCCATCCAAAGGGTTTATAACACAAGTCTGGTCCCAAGGCAGCCAATGTCCTCGCTCAAGTGCGGCTCCACAGGCTTAGTCTGCACAGCTGAGCTGCTTTTCCTCCCTGGCTCAGCCTGAGCTGGGCTGATTTTCTACAAAACCCAAGTTTTGCCCACCCTTGGGCTCACAGCTAAAGCCACAACTAACTCAGCTTCATCTGTGCCACTGGAGCAAACATTAAACTTGGGGCATATAAATAAAATCTGATATTAATACCAAAAAAAATGTGAAATTAATGCCTTAACACCAACATAAGCATCACACTCAGGTGAGGGTGTCCAGCAACATTCCCATGGACATGGTTTTCTTTGGATTATGTCTGACAGTAAAACCAGCCAGAATTCTGCTCCATCATTTTCTAAGTGATGTCACTGCAGAAGTAATGGTGAGTCCTGGAGGTCCTGTGTAAAATATTTTATAATCTCCCAGCCGCTCATGTGTTAACAAGTGTTGTAAGGTATGGGAGTCATTTTATCCCGTTTGGAAGTGACAGTCTGAGACACAGATTTCTGTGGCTGTCCAGCTCCAACATCATTTTTTACTGGAGACCTCCAAGTGCTGACAGCACCAGGAATTGAACCCAGGGCTCTCCAGCCCAGCTCTGCATCCCCAGTGTTTGACCACCTGTACAGGGTGGATGTGGGACCTCTCCTGATACTCACTTGGAGTCATTTTCATTTCTGCTCCAAATTCACAGGTGAAACAGCAAGAAAACGAGGCAACACAAACTCATGACGCAGCAGCTCATGAATCACCAGGACAGATAAACCTGTATCTGTTTAAAGCTGGTTTTTCCACTGACAACTAAAACCCAGCAGCATCTCTGCACTGATATTTATTCCTCTCCCAGGCCAATTTACAAACCTTCTGTCAGATAAAAAGTTTCAGAGCTTAACAGAAAAATGCATTTAGCCACGGCTGCGCTAAGGCAAAGCAGATAAAGTTTAGACACTAAACTCCTGAAGATTTAAATGTTATTATGACATGAAACACACTGTGCCAATTTTCCAACTCCTGCAAACACACTAAATGTCATTGTCTTTCTAAGAAGAAAGGAAACGAGGATAGATCCTTTTTTATTGACTGAGGAAGATTAAAGGTAATCTCCCTAAATCCTCAATCACCCACAGGATACGGTTTTTTGGACATTGCTCTGTCGTTCAGAACATCACATCCCAGAACACAGACCTTGCTTCATCCCTCTCCTTGCTTCTTTCTGTCCCTCCATCCTCTCCCAAACAGCCCCCACAACACCTTCCCCCCCCAGATCTGCCATCCAGTGACACCAGTTTGGATCTGGCCTCGAGCCCAGAGTGGCCAAACTCAAAACACTTGGACATCTCAAGAAAGGACAGGAGCCACCTGAAAGACATTTCCTTCCTGCTTTGGCTGCAGGAAAGACAAGCTCAATTTGCCAACTTGGATCCAATTCCCTGCTCCCCTCTTTCTCTCTCTCCCTCACCTCCCCAGAAGAAAAAAAAAATAATCCAACCGAGTCTACCCCAAAAAAATCAGTGTGAAAAAAATCAAAGAAAAATCTGTGGTGGTTGCACGGCCACAAAATCCACTTTGTCCAGGAACCCTGACAAAGATACAACTTGCTGGAAATGCCTGGATCAGAGGGCAGTGGGGAATTCCATGGGGAATTCACTCACTGGATTGGGATCTGTCAAGATGAGGTGGTAGAGGTGCTTTCTGGGCCAAATAAAGACTATTTCAGTCCTGAACTTGCTGGGGACTCAGCAGAAACCACAGCAGTGTCTTGCTGAGAGGTTGGATTAATACTCCCCCCCCCAAATTCTCTCAGTTAAAGGGATTCAAGCCAAACAATCTGTGACAACACCAGGGCAGCATTTTACCTCATTTTTTAAATCAAACCCCAACCTTAGATGCACAAATACAGCACCACAGAGAAAGTGGTTCAAAGCTGAAGGGCCAAACTCACACATCCAAAGCCATTAATCAGAGTTTCACTGAAGTTCCCAGGCTTTGAATTTTACGCAAACACTCAGAAGTTCAGTCTCTCGTTTTAACAAGCAAGATGTTTATCCGAGTAATGACAGCACGATTACTCACTGCTACTAATTAAGAAATAATTAGCCCAAGGCTCCTAATGCAGTGATAGTGGCTCGCTGGTCATCAGAGCCTGGCACCAAATCAATGCCCTTCCCCTGACAAAGGGATCCCAGCACCACAGAACCATCTCTAATCATTTCATTCAACCTGCTGCAAAGCAAATGGGGATGATTTAATTGGAAATGATGTTTAATAAGAGGTCGTTTTGCAATTTCCATTAAACCCAAAGGTCTTTTTTTTTTTGCTTGATGCGAGCCCTGCCTTCTGCTAATGGTGTTCTCTTGGATTACCGGCTTTTTATCAGTTGGATTTTTATGAGACTCACAGGACCCAATTTGATGTTCCCAGGTATTTCAAACAGAACACATTGTACATAGTTCCAAAGTAATATTATTAGAAATGTGCCCAGATACATTGTGTTACAATTATTCTGCAGAATTAGAGGGTTTGAATTCCCCGAATTCGATCTCGTATCATTCAACAATTTCTGAAAGTTTAGAGACAAAAACATTGAATGGAAAACAGTGGTGACATTCCAAGTCATGATTGGCTCAAAAATTCAGTGTTTTCTGCTCTGATCCATCCCTGCCTCACATCAAAGCCAGCCCCTGCTTTGTGTCCCCCCTTTCCACCCCATGGGGGATGAGGGAAAAAGGAATCTGGCTTGGGAACACCTTTGGCTTTTGCTCTTAGACACAACATGTGAATTACTTGGGGTCACCAAGAAAAGGAACAGACCTTGTGTCTTGCATCCCTTCACTCCCACATCTCCCCCTGGGCATTATCCCACCTCAGGGCAGTTTCTGCCCCTTTACAAGAACAAGATAACAGCCCTGAATTTGGGATCCCAAGGGGCAGATAAACAACAAGCCACACTCCAAAAAATAAGGATAATTCCCTCATCCAAGTTGGCCCCATGACTCAAGCCCCACATCCTGGCCCGGCAGAGCCAGAACTATTTGCCATTTGGGGATTAACGGAGAGAAATACGCCAAACTTGGAATTCTGTTCAGCACCAAACTGAACCATCAGCAGAAAAACTCCTTGAGAAGATGCATGGCTGGATTCCTATTTATCTCTCTTTTTTATTAAAAACCCACCTAATAAAATAAAAGGCAGCTCTCAGATACTTCAAGCCCAGCTGAACACAGACATTGCTGCCCAAACTGATGGGATCTTTGGAAGGGAATCACAGTTGTCAGCAAAAACAAATTTGCCCAAACACAAGTGAGAAAGCAATTTTTAAATTTTTTTTTTGCAGGCTGCGATGAAAACAAGGCAGAAGATGCTTTATTTTCCATTTTAATTTTTGTGGTGTATTAGATTTAGTCACCTTGCCAGGCATCGGTTATGAAAGAAGCATTAAAACATCTGCAGAGGGTCAAACCCATTTTAACCTTCTGAAACAACCCCAAATCCAGCCATGCCAGGCAGCTGGCAACGAGCCCACAATTAAATTAATTATAATAACCCCCAGAATAAATGGTCTGTCAGTGTCTCTCGTGTTGTGCTTACATATAAATCATGACTTCAGTGCAGCACTGGCTTTGTGGTTGGCTGATTAAGCAAAACCTTATCACAGGAGGGAAAATTTCCCAGCTAATTTCATCCTGGGGAAGGGAGAGAAGAGGGATCACCTGGAACCTGCTGCTGAGAGTCGAGGGCGAGGTGGAAAGCAAAACCAAGGTTGTCATTTCAAACCCAGTGGGAATTAATTGCTTTTGGGAAGGCAGCCATGGGGTCATTCAGTGGGGAAAGGAAAGATTGAGAACCAGCATCTCCAAGTGGGGGTGAGTACCAGGATTAAGGAGCTGAGCAGGACTAAGGGATCACTGGAAACATCCCAAATGAGTTTGGGTTCACATAACCAGTGTGGGGTGGTTTTCTCCATCCCAGAGCAAAGGAGAAACATGAATCCCAACAAACAAAGAAAATGCAAACTCCGAGCAGAGCTCAGGGAACACTCCACACCACCATTAATATTTTATAGAGGCAGAATTGCTGCTTCATTCAGGAAATTATTTGATACCATCAAGGGCTGAATAAGAGTTGGAAGCAGAGAAGGGGCTGGGCAAGCCAAGCAATTACTCTGTCACAATCAGTCCACTTCATCCAGAGCAGTGGCTGCTGCACGGGGCTTTAAAATCATTATTTTTATTTGCACATTTACTAATTCAACATGGAAAAGGGATCAGAAAACCACTGCAAAGGAAGAACAGCCCGTGCCAGGGTGGGAGGGGGTATCAGAGCATGTCAGGGAACCCAAACAGCCTCTAGAATGGCAATTTTACAGACGATTTTAGCTCCTTTAATGTTCTCCAACTTTTAACCTCAAAATAATTACTGATTTATCCGTGATATTATCACTTAATCTCCAGTAGAATCATTCCAGACATTCTGCTCCTGTATCTGCTACTCAGCTCATTTGCTTCACATCACTTGTTGAAGCTTTTCCCTCAGTTTGGGCTCTGCCAACTGCTGCTTCTCCCACCACAGCACAGGGAGTCTTCCCTCCTGCTCACGGCCAGAGGATAGTTGGGATTCCCCAAGTGGGCATTTCCAGACAATTTATTATAATCCCTTTAACTCCACAGTTAAGGGGAGCCTTGGGGTGTTTCCCAACATTCCACAAGGATGGAGAACTGCAAACCAACCCCAGGGTGAAGCAGGAATGATGTTCTGTGATTTGTGATGCGAACTTGTCACCTCCTCTCTCACCCTCCTCCTTCAACATTCACATTCAGAACCAGCTCCAAAGAATAATTAACCAAATCCTCAAAATATTAACAGAAATTTGGGAGCAAGGCTGTCTTTCCTGGGAAGGGCCAGCAAGAATCACTTCCTCCAGCTGTTGATGAGAGTAAGGAAGAGCTGCCCACCCTCACCCATTTCCAAAATCCATTTTCCTCAGGAAAACTGGAATAGAAACACACAGGATTTCCCAGAGCACAGACTGACCACTTGTTTTTTGCTTATTAAAAACACTTGAGCTTAAATGGGTGAATTCTCCTCTTCCCTCCACAAACAGGAATTCTACCTCCTGATTTCACCCACTTTTAAGCTGGGACTGAGTTTAATGGGCAAAGCCTGGCTCAGGTTCTGGGATGACAATTATTTAAAGACACAAACTTCCATCTGCTCCTTCCATCAGAGCTGGAGTTTCAAGGAAAATCTCCACATGTTGCACGTGAGTCACTACCCTGCAAATCCATGGAAATGAGCACAGCACACAAGGAAAAGTTGCTTTTTTTAATCCTGGAGTCCAAATCTGGCCTTTCACTTCCCAGCTCTGTTGGCACAGACAGGCAACGTGACAGCAAATGAGGGAGTTTCCTGCCAATCTGCCCCAGGAAAAGCAGGAATCCCGCTCATCAGGAATGTAAACCGGATTTCCAGCACAAACCAGACGTAAATTCCCTCTTTTGTACCAAACAGGTGCCAGTCCTGCTGCCCCTTGCTCAGGAAAAGCAATTTACCCCACTACTGAAAGGAACCAGGAACACAAGCTGGGTTAATCATCTGTGTGGCCTCCAAATTAATTCTTTCAGCCTCCAACTGGGGAAATGACAAGAAAAACCTTGACCAAAGCTATTCATGCGTTCAGGTAAAACAGGACAAAGGATTTCAGGCAACAATCCCAGAAAAGCCCAGGTACAAAGGGACCTCCAGAGGTGATTTGGTTCAGCTTTTCCCAGGAAAGGAAGTCTAGATGAGAACTCCAAGAAAGGTTCAGAAAAAAAAATGCTGTTTCCCTATTTACACAATAGAAAGCTTCACATTTCCATTCAGGTAAAATGTTTAGAGCTAATAAAGCAATTCAGTCCCTAAATCCAAATGAAACAAGGAGAAGGAAAAGTTGGGATCATCCTAAAGATGCTGGATCTGCATTTCCATCTCCCACACCTGGAACAGCAAATATCCTGAGCTGCCCCGAGATTTATCCTTTATAAAGGGATAAAGGAACAGGAGCCCCAAGTGAAAACAGTGTGAAAAGTCACTGAAAGCAGCTGGAAATCCATAGGAAATTTAAATCCCTGATAAGGGCCGATGTCCTTGGCCTGGCAGTAACTGAGTGATGCAGAACATCTGTTCCCTGGCATTTGGGACTTCCAGCCTCTTTGATACTGTGGAACTTCCCATCTTCCTTTATACGAAATCCCAACCACGAAAAAAAAGAATTTCCCAGCACATTTTACTATTCTGAGAAATAAAAGCCCTCACACCAATCTTGTGTTTTCCTGCTCATTATCATCAAGCCTTGTTTCCCTCCCCCACAAAAAAGGAGCAATTTGAAGAGATTTACAGAGAAAACCAGCAAATACCAGGTCTATTCCACCACACTCCTGCAAAACGAGGCAACTCCAACCCTAAATGACTCCAAGTACAACATATCCAGGGAAAGAGCCATGGAAGAGCTGCCTCTCAATTATTCCCCAATTTCTCAGGGTCCTCATCTCCCTGGTGAGGCTCCTCCAACACCAGACCTGGCCCTGGGCAAAGCTCCACTATTCGCAGGCTCAGTTCCAGTTGTTGCCAAACTGCGCCTTGATTTGTTGCTACGCTACAGAGCAAATATTTTTTCACCCTTTTTGCTTTGTTTAACAACAAACAAAAAGCCACCGGGGAAAGTCATTTTCTACCCTGATTTACTACAGGGAAAACCAAGCCCTCGAACAAGAGCAGCTCGGCTTCAACGGGCGATTCCTAGAAGTCCAACACGGAATATTCCATCGGGTGCCAGGTCGGGATCACCCCAGGGCACCGGGAAGCCAGCAGGTGCCCTTCCCCCCCCAGGGACCAAAGGAGAAATTCTCTTCTGCACTTCCCATACTCCAGTTTTGCTCTTTGGGATTCACGTCTTCAGCAGCTGGGAGAGGGTTATTTGCAGCTGGATTTCAAGGTTGGGTTTTTAACTCTGCAGCTCAAGTTTTGTGCCCTGGGCTCCTTCTGGGGGGTGTTTTTTCTACCCCTGGAAAGCTCCTGTGGAATTGACCTCTTTGGTCTCACCCACAGAGAGCTTTGGGACATTAGGGCACGTCACACCCGCCTTTGCTTCAACACAAAGTTCACTGGGTTTTTCATTTGGGGGAAAAAAAAATAAAGGATTTGATGATTTCCATGAACTCTGTTTCAGAGGGGGAAAAAGAGCTCAACTCCCCCCGAAGTGCAAATTATTGGGAAGTTGGGTTATAAATCCACATCAGACATTTCCAGGAAATATGACAGAATTTCTCGGGGAAAAAGGGGCCATTAATGCAATTATCTGTCTGAGATCCCACTTAACATTCAAGTGCTCTTGCAATGACCCACAGACAGGGAGGAATTTGAGCCACAATTTTAAACTACAAGAATCTCCTGATAAATGTTCTCTCACTGTGGTGTTTGCTATAAAAATCACACATGGACAATAATTATTAGAAATAATTAACAGTAGCTGGTGTTTCAATTATTTGGGGATGAAGGACAAGGATTAAGGGAATTTTTAGAAGCCATTACTCAAAAAATTAAACACCATTTTCCCAAAGCATCACAACAATGGATGTGATAAAGCTGGTGAAATTTAAACAGTTTTTAAGCCACAGAAACACCTTTTTCCATCATCACACCTTCACTGAAGTATCGAGCAGAGCACAGAATTCATGTAAAAAACCATTTTCTTGCTGATGCTACAAAACCTTCCACTCATCCTGTCCAAAACCAGCCCCAAGGCACTGAGAAAAACCTTTCACCTGTTTTATCAATTTCCACACATTATGCACAAATAATTCTAGAAAATAAAGCTGTAAATTAAAGAAAAAAGGACCAGGAAGAGAAATTCAAGAGTTTGTCAAAGCCAGGGCTGGTTCAGGTAGTGTTTGCTTGTTATCTTCAGAAAACAACGCTCAGTTATTTCATTTGATCTGTGTATCAGAAAACCAAACTTCCATCACCCACCGTACTGAACACGACACTTGGCTTTAGCTAAGCCTCAGTTAGGGCTCAGTTAATTCACGTCCTGATTCTCAGTCTGAGCATCTTCACTGCCCTTGGCAATGGGTCCCAGAATATCAGCAATAAATGGCATTAAAGATGTGCCCAGGCTCTAATTTCGATTTACTTGACTTCAGCCACCCCTTAAATACTGTGTTCTCTGGCAGCTTAAAAAAGCCTTTAAGCAGAGAAACTCTCTCTGAAAGGGAAGGTGACAACATTTAAATCACCACTCAATCTTTTTTATAAGCTAAATACAAGGTGGCAAAGAGCAGGGGATTTCTCTGGAGATAGAATGGCTCCATTTTAAACACATTTAACAAATGCAATAAAACTTGGGACAACAATAAAACGCCACCTGATCAATCCCCCTTCTTTACCTCAACCCCTGCTCTGCAAAAACGGCAAGAATTTGGGGGAAATGAGATTTGTTTTCCACAGGAGCAGCAGAACGAGGCAGGAGGGTTGGACAGGGCAGCTCTGAGGGGAAAACGGGATATTCTCTCCAGGCATGAAGTGATTCCAAGTGGGAGCACTGCGAAGTGCTCTCTGCATCCCAACCCTCGGAGCCTCGGGGATTATAAAAATCAAAGGGCAACTTGACTGACAGGGGATTAAAAGTCCCTGCAGAGCTCCAATCCGATTTGGATCATTCCCTACCCCTGGAAAGCTCCTCTGGGTCTAACCTCGAGAATTTACCCTTTGGGGGTGACCCTTGGGAGCTCAGCTGGGCACCGACTCCTGGCACAGCCGAGCCAAGTTTCTCCTGCTCTGCCAAAGTCCCTTTTCCAGCAGCTGAGCTCACGGGGGCTGCTGGTTTAACTGGAAACGCTGCCGAGCCTCCTCTGCCCCTCCTTGGGAAAAAGAAAAAGTGAAACTAAACTTTAGCCCTACTCAGCACTAAGAGCTGCTCTTCCCGAAGAGCTTCGGGGATGTCGTTTCGAAGTTTTCCCAGGGATTCGGTTATTTTGGTTGGTCTGGACTGACCCTTTTGGGGCAGTAAATCTGCCAGGGGATGACAGTCACTGATGTCAGCAGGGTGACCTCCGGGGAAGGGACATTTCTCTGGTGTTTTAGAGTTTGCAGGCTCCTTCCAAAAAAAAAAAAAAGTCAACGAAAAACAAGGAAAATAAGACCAAAGTTTAAGACTTTTTGAATACCTTATAATTATCCCTGTGGAAAAATCTGTTCCCTCAACTCTTATCTTTCCACTGTGGCTTTACAGCAATGCTGGAGGATTTAAACCCATAAAGGCTGATAAAAAGCCTGGATGACATCAAGTCTTTATTCATTTCAGGAAACTCCCTGAACAAGTGTTTTCAAAGGAAGGAAAAGCCTTTTAGGACACTGCCCACCCCATCACTCATCCCCTGCCAGAGCTGCCCTAACACCTCCAGCAGCAGCAAAGTCCTGCAGGACAATTCTCTGGTTTCTTCTCCCTTTCACAATGTTTTCTCCCCTCCTATTCCAACTCTCCACCATTTGATTTATTCAAGACTCGCAGAGAAAGCAGCAGTGCTCAAAGCCAAGCTCAGCAAGAGGCAGCAGCGTCAGGACAAGCCACCAGCTCAGACCTTAAATCCACAGTGAAATCCATTCACTTGCAAAGGTGCTGTTCTTTATCCTGTGGGGATAAAGAGCCTTCAGCTCTGAAGGGCCCGGTAACAAATCTTCCCACCTCTCTCCATTTCAGTACCTGGGTTGTGTTCTCATCCCATTTGCAGCAGCACAAAGGAATAATTTGGCAAATGCGACATCGCCCCCGGTGCAGAACAAAGCCTGGAGCTCTTGGGTTTGCACAGCACAGACCTGCCCACCCTGCAAACCACAAACCCCCTTGTTCTGCTGCACTCAAGGCTCCTGAGATCAAAATCAAGAGCAATCAGTCCATAAATAGCATCAATCAGCCTAGACACAGTACAGTTTTGCACAAGTAACACCAGAAATTCTTTTTCTGGCTTTAAAACCTTTCTGCTGGTAAAAGCTCCATCCTGAGCAGATTCTCAGCTTCATCCAATGCCCAACAATAGTTAAATTACAACTTTGACTTCCACTCCTGGAGAGCATTTATTGCTGCTGAGTATAAACGCAGCTTTGCCCAGCAAGGATGCCGTGGATGGGGAGCAGATATCAAACAAACTGGCATCAATTTCGTGGAAAAATCTCCTTTCCAGGAGCAAACACGTCATCCCCAGGCTCTGAAAGGGTCTCAGGGCCAGGGGTAGCCAAGTCTCAGGTGGGGAGCCCCCAACTACAAGATACCCAGGGCACAGAATGGAATTTCAGCCAGAGCTTTGCCAATCCCATGGGAGCCACTGATGGCATCAGCAGAGGGATGAAATCTTTGCAGAAGGAAAAAGGTTAATGTTTTTTCCACCCTTCTACAACAAACTGTATCTACCTGGTCCTGCTGATGCATCAGAGCCCAAATTATCTCCAATGATCTCATCCTGGGCAGGTTCTTAAGACATCTCCCATTTCACTTAGCAAATATTTAATTTGTCATCTGCTAATTAACTAAGTAGCTGGAACATTTTCCAAGATGTGACAGCACAGAGGAAAGTTCTAGGCCATTTCAGAGTGGTGCCTGTTCTAAATCCAACACTGCCCTGACTTGGCTCAGAGGGAGAAACCTCCCAGCTCCTGCTGAGGTTCCCTGCAGAGCCATAAACTGGAATATGTTGACCAGAGCCACGGACTGCAGCCCTCAAGAGTCTCTCATTGTTATTTCTGGTTTTTTTTCGGCTGTCCCCCACTTTCATCTCTCACTTTATTTTGCTTCTTCACTAAACACATCTCACCCATTTTTCTTTCATTCCATTTCACCCTTTTTCCATTTGTCTGCAGTGGAGCCTCCAAGGAGCTGAGCCATGAACTGGGTTAATTTCTCACTGACCTGTCACAGAAAGTGTCTGACTTGATTTACATGAATTTACTAAAGGTGGACTGCATATTTTAATTGGCAATTCTCACTCTGAAGAATTATTCCCTCTTGCATTCCTGCCACTGTCTCCTTTCACTTCACCTTTATTTAACCAAAGCTTAATTCATGCACTATATAAACCCAAGGCACACACTTCTTCTCTTCCACTTGCAGCAGTTTCAGGCCATTTTGCTTTACTCCATTTTAATCAGGAGGCAGCAGAATTCATTCCTGGCAGTGGATTTGCTCTGCCCAATCCATTCACACAAACACCTGGGAGTGAACTGGGAATGTATTGATTTTTCCACATAGCTGCTGGCTACAAATCCATATTCATAATACAACATGGAATCTCTGGCTTTTATCAAAATATGAAAGAAAAATTAAATGGAAGCAAAAAAACCCACACTAAAAACATTCAATTAATGGACACTTTGTTCAGTCCCTTGGCACAGAGATAGTGAAAGAAAAGAACATTTATGTTACAGAGCAGCTCAGCCTGCCAAGCTCAGCCTTTGCTGCCTGGGATATTCCAGATCTCTGGACAGGAATGTTCTCATCACAGCCCAGCCTAACCCTCCACTGGAGCTCCACAGTCAGGAGCTGGTGGCTTTACAACCTTCTGACACTTAGTGCAGCTCTAATTCTGAAAAATGCCTTTTCCCCAGTCCCTGTCCTGGCCAAGCCCAGACCAAAGGTAAGCCAGGCCTGGGGGGCAGTTCCTGGCACACCAAGGACATCCCCCAGATTTTCTTTCCCAGGGTCAGGGGAATATTCATAATTAAGGCAGAAAATAGCAGAAACCAAATATTTCCCATAGTTCACTGTAGAATTGTTACTGGGATGTCTGGAGTTAAAGATTTACAAAAGCATTTAGTGACAGGAGTGGGGGGAAGGCTTCAAACTGACAGAGAGCAGGTTTAAATGGAATATTAAGAAGAAACTCCTCCCTGGGAGGGTGGAGAGATTCTGGAACAGGTTGCCCAGAGAAACTGCTGCTGCCCCATCGCTGCAGACATCTCAGGTCAGGTTGGATTTGGGCTTGGAACAACCTGATCCCATTGAAGACATCCCAGACCTTTAATGACCTCTTCCACCCCAAACCATTCTACACATCCCCTAATTAAATATTCCCAGTAAGGACTATAATACCAGGAAGCAGACAATTCCCTTGTCAAGCCATTTTTTAACCCCACTCAATTTACAGTTCGTGCACACCATCCCTTCGCATGCCAAGGGTGGTTGTGGCCACCAGGAAGGGGATTAAGGTGGGTTATTTTCACCCCCTTAAGGACAGGCCCCGCCCAAACTCTGCCTGGGGCCACAGACCTTGACGTCAGTGTCACAGTGTGAGCTCAGATTAAAGGGGCTCTAAAGCTCAAAGCCTCCTTAAGCAGCGACAGCACGGCCAGCCTGCACTTGGTGCCACACACCGAGGGCAAAGGGTGACACCAGAACACCTTGGTGACCCCACAGAGATTAGGAAGAGCAGGAGGTGAATCCCCTGTCAGAAATGAAAGAAAGGCTCCACTCAGAGGTCCCAGAACAGCCTCTGACTAACTCTTGCCAGCAAAAAAATAAATATATTAGTACCCATATATTAATTCGCCACTAGCAAATATAAAGGTATCTTATTAATGTAACTTGAATAGATTAAAACAGAAAATTCACACATTGGTTTGGGTTGGAAGGGACTTAAAAACCCACCCAGTGCCACCCCCTGCCATGGGCACAGACACCTTCCACTGTCCCAGGCTGCTCCAAACTGGCCTTGGACACTTCCAGGGTAAGAACTTGTAAAACCTGGTACTGCAATAAAACTTCAGTCTCTGCCAGTACTGCCACACTTCTCTCATGCATTTTGTGAGCTCTGCCTTACTCAGTTTATCTGTTTTTAACCTGTCAAAATCCACAGACAGTGGGATGGAATCACTTCAACTCTAACAAAGATGCTTCCAGTGAAAACAGAACAAGGGGCTGCGCTTCAACCATCCCACAGGACTAATTTGTGGGTACAAAGTTACCCAAAGGCATTTCTGCCTGGAAGTCCAGGCTGATGGGAACCAAGGGGCTTCTGGCCGAGGACAATGACAAGCAAAAATCCAAATGATTTCTCGTGAATCATAACCCAGAGCGTACCCATCATACAGGCACAGTGAGGAACGCATTGACAGCGTGGTTACAAGAGAAACACTCTGTGTTTGAGTCCAAAATCTCCATAATTTAGTTATATTTCATAACTACCACGTGTTCACCAGTTTGGAAAGCCAAACATTGCTGCTTTCGAGATGAGCTCTGGCCGGTGGGAGTTAAATTAACTTGCAGACACAGCCCAGTCCCAGGCAGAGCCCAACTCTCCCAGTCCCAGGCTGACCTCTTCTGACCTACTGAAGAAAATCAGTTTAAGTAGCACCCAGTGCCACTGACTGCTCACCAGGCAGGGAAATGAGAAATGTGCTGCTCCCGATAATTTGAAATTCAAGGGGACGTTTTTAAATTCAATTTTAGGTGACAATGGTAAAGATCCTGCTTTAGTGTGGACACACCAGGACAAACCATCACACAATTAATCCCAATGGGTAATGAAGCTACAAGTTTCCTACTCTTTTTAAAAACCATCTTTGCTAGTTCCATGCACCCACCCTTTACCACCTGCTTTTGTGCTGCCTCATTACGTTATTTCTATAATTATAGAAATATTTCTATAATTATAGAAATAAGATGCATTTTCTATCTCTTTTCTCCCCAGCATCTCTTTGCTGCCCTTCCAGTGATAATTCCCAGTAGTGCAAATTGAGCCTAAACTGACACGAGCTCCCACCAGCCTCTGAGGAGACCATGGGTGTGCTGGGAACTGACATAGTTGACCACAAAAAGTCAACTGAAAAATAGTCAAATAACATGAAGGTGTCACAAGCTTAATGCACTTTGAACCATAAATGAACTCGAAGGAGTCAAGTGTTGTCATGTAAAATAGAAGTGGTTTAGTGAACCACTAAATCACTGTTTTCCCCACATTAAACTGATAAAAGGTTCCCTTTATCCTGCTGGAGCATTCCCTTCAGTGCAATCCCACCTGGAGCACCATCCCCTGCTCATCACCTGGGGCAGGGCCCTGGAAAGGGTTAAAGGAAAACCTGTTTTGACCAGCAGCATCACATTATCTGAGCATCAGACCCAGCCAAAATCAATAATGCCATATGCAGAGTGTCCTGGGTGGGGGCGTGGAGGGACTAAACAGGTCATGGGATGGAGGGGGAAAAACAGAGGGGAAGAATAAAAACCTTTCAGTGTTTTCAGATCACACAGAGAAAATGGATGGAACTGAACAGAGCTGCGAAATGCTGGCACAGAAAATAATGCACATTAATTTAACCTGGAAATATTTGAGTTCTGGGAAGTGGTTTCAGAGCAGAGACAGTCCCAGAGCTACCGACTGAGCTGTCTCTGAAAAGGGAAGGGGAACCAATCACTTAACAACAGCTTCATTCAATTTGGGAGGAAAACGAGTGAATTCACCTCCCAGAGCAGGTGACCAAAGCCCTCAGAGCTGAGCCCTCACTCCCAGCAATTCCACCCAGCTCCAAACAGCTCCTGAGCTCTCCCCCAAGGCACCAGGGACTGGGGAGGGCCCCAGGCCACCTGTGCTGGTTAAAAATAGATGTCACCTCCATGCCAGCCTGCCCTTGGCTCCACTGCCCTGCCCGGAGCAATCCCGAGGCACCACTTTGGAGCAAACCAACCCAACCTGCAGCAGCCACAGTCACCAGGGCCCTGCTTGGAATATGAAGACGCAAATTTCTGATTATCAAATGCCACCCATCATCTCTTCCCAGCAGTGTTTCACCTCCTGGTGCATCCCAGGAGTTGAGAGCAGGCTCTACTCATCCATAAAAACACTTCAAACATCTGATTTCCACTGCAAAATTGACTCCAAAACCTATTTTCTAACAAGATTTGTTTTAACCAAGATCATTTCCCCATTGTCCACAGCACTGCTCTAAAGCCCCACCTTATTTACTTATTTATCTCCCTCCCTCAGCCATGCCAGTGGTGCCAGAAAATTCACTGCACCATTACAAAAGACATTTTCTAGTCATTAACCATCCATTTATCAGTTGTACTTCGATAATAAACAGCTTAAGACACTCAGGCTCAGATTTCTTTGGGAAAAAGATGAATTTGCATTGATTTTCAAGACATTCCAACAGCAAAATGTGATATTTCCTGGGGTTAAAGGTGCTGAGGTTTGAAGTTGGGTACATCAAATTAATGCCATGAGTTACACACTGCTGTGAAAATCACTGAAAACATTTTAGCAGCTGGTATAGGCTCAGATTTTGGATTCTGGAAGGTTCCTGTATGCACAAAGCACTCTGGAAATATTCCTATTTATTAATTTGCTCCAGGGTTAAACTACATGGTGATTCTTTAGATGATAACAGTGAAAAGAGGGAAAACTGAACTGGAGAAGCAGCTCTTGGTTCTTTCTCCATTCAGAGCTGAGTTCTCCACACAGCAGAGGATGAAAAATCACTGCAGTCATTTTTCTGCAACTGGGAGAAATCCAAATTGATGGCCAGTCCCATTAATTCAGCCTTTCTGCAAATTATACCAAGCGTTCCTTATTCCTCAGCAGTTTTTATTTTCTACCATTTATCAAAATGTGGCCAGTTCTTACTGGCCAGGAGAGAAATTCACAGCGAGAACCAGGGGTGTTCCAGGAACATTGGGTTCTTCTTGGCCTGGTCTGGATAAATCCCTTAAATGCCAAAACTTCCTAAACTTGGTGGTTAAAAGTGGGGTGAGCATGAGGCTACTTGGAGAGATCCATTGTTTTTGGAAATAAGAGCAGATTAAGAAGAGATCTCTGCCCCAGCCCTGGAAATGTTCAAGGCCAGGTTGGTTTAACCACCCCCACAGGGAAGAACTCCTTTAAAAAGTGTTGGTTTGAATGGAAAGAAATTCAGAACCCTGAGCTCTGCACCATTGAAATGATGTTCACATCACATGAGATAACATCTAAAATTAGATTTAAGTATAGATATAAGAATATAAATTAGATATAAGTATAGATGTAAAATAGGATAGTCCAAGGTGGTTCACAAAAGTGCTGATCTTAAATACCATCATTCAAAATCTACTCAAGGTATTCCTTGAAATTCCTGAAATCTGAGGGATTTAATTCATGACCAGAAGTATTTTGAATGTGCAAATTGGGAACTCTATTTCCAAAATGCTGAGATACTTGGGCAGCAAAGGTGACCCAGAATTCCACACATTTGTATTATTATTTACAGGAATGTTTGAGTGGATGGGGAGGGAAGTGCAGAGACTGCAGTCAGACACATTCAATTAAATTATAATCATGTTTCCATAGTGTTTTAGTCTCCCCCAGGTTCTCAGGCAACGCCTTCCCAGGAAACAGATTTCTTCAGGCAGCACAATCCTCCAAGGCAGAACAAAAGATCCCAGTTCAACCCCAGAACACGGAGCATCACTTTGGAACAAACCCCTGACAGGATTTACTCTTCCCAAGCTGCACTTCTGGAGTATTTCTGTGGTGGGGAGCAGGAGCCTGCCCAGGGATTCCATCTGGGTATTGAACACTCTGATCCTCGGGATCATTTCCAAAGGGCACCACTGGAGACGGTCCCACTGCTGGCAGGGCACAAATTCAATCAAGTCAACTTGAGCCAATGGCTCCATCATTCAATGTGTTGGCCCTGCAAGGATCTCCTGACAGAGCAATTTCTCTCCCAAACCCAAGAGAACTCCTCACAAGTCCAGAGAGCCCAAACAAGGGGATAAAGCCTAAAAAAATCCTCATTTGCAGGGAATTTTCTCCTTATTTTGATAGTAGGAAAAAGCCTAGAATTTAATATTTATTCCAACTGTTACAGGGAGTTTTTGCACCTCAGTTTCCTTATCCTTGTGCCCAGGAGAGGAAGAAAGAACCCAGAGTTGTAACAAAAGCTGAGCTCTAATACAACATTGTTCAAGTGGGCAGCAACACAAGAGTCCTGGGACAGGGTGGAAAGTGCACAGGGTCATGGAAATTGGGAAAAAGCTCCAAGATCAAGCCCAGAAATCACCACCTCAACCCAACCACAGCACTGAGGGCCACATCCAGCTGCTTCTTGAACAATTCCAGGGATGGGGAGCCAAGGAACCCAAAGCAAAGTCGGGATCAGGCAACTCCAGGGAAGGAAAAGGGAGATTCCAGGCAGGACCCCAGTGGCTCAGCATGGAAAAACAAAACCTGGAGAGTTCATCCTCTGCAGTGCCCTGCTTGGAAAGATGGGAAATCCTTCCTTCCCAACCCTCCAGATGGTCTGTTCTGCTCCCCCTCCCCTGGGTGGGATCCAGGCACAGAAATAATCCCATTGAGATCAACTCCCTTCAAGCCAGGTTTTATTTGGGAAAGGGGGAAAGAGGAGACACAGGTCAGGCTGAGGAATACACATGGAGGATAGCTGGAAGTAAATCCTGAATGGATACAAGGCCACATGTTCTCTCATCAGTGCCTGCATTGAAAATAGCCCATATTTTTATATATATCCCCCCCTAAATTTATCTTGAGCTGCTTGGTTATATGTGGCCCCTCTCAACTTATATACCCTCAAGCCAGGAAAGTAAAATACTTTATATTTCAAGCCTATCAGGTTACTAAAACCTTCCCATCCAAACCCTGTTTCCCAGCTGGTAACCGGCTTCAAAACTAAAATACTGCTGTCATGCCAAGAGCACAGAGAGACCCGTGGAAGCTTCTGGATGTGGAGATCCAAGGGTTGTTATCCCAAATTTGATGCCCTGCAGCTCCTCCAGAGCTATTCCAGACCCTCAGCAGCTTCTGGAGTTAAGGCAGACAATTCTCAACGTTTTAGAGCCTCTAAAGCACTTGATCAACTCGGAAAACTTAATTTATAGATATTATTTCTTTGGTCAGGAGAAATTCGAGTGAGCAGCTCTGCTCCATATTCTCTGTAATTAGTGGGAACTACCAACTCTAGAAACTTCTTCAATACAAGCAAGTAAACAGTCAAAAAAAATCGAAAGTCTTAATACAGTTCCCACTTAATTTTTAATCAAGTTAGAAAACTTGATTTTTTTACTAAATGAGCTTGAACACACCCCACCCCACCCAAAAAAAAAAAGTAACAGCTGAAATAAGTGCAGCCAGGGACTGACTAAACCCAACAACATAAAACACCCAGCAAATATTAACACCCCAAACAGCAGAAAGACTTAACACACAGTTCAGACATATTCCTCCAGAATAAAATAATGGGCAAAAAGACAAAAAACCACCTCGTTCCCCCACTTTCGTGCACAACAAAAAGCACCAGGCACAGGAGCTGCCACACAAAGCCAAGACAACGGGGCTGAACTCTTCAAACCAGCTCAAAACAACTTGGAAATTCATATGAAAAATAAAGATTTACAAGGATTTACCCTGTTGCTTAATTTTTAATGAAGTTTGAAAACAGAGGAAAAGTTCAAAAAAACTTGATTTTTTTAACAAGTTTATGGACCTGAAGTCACCAAAACCATTAACACCAAAGACCTCAAACAGCACCAACATGTTAGTTAACATGTAGTTCAGACACCTCCTTCCAAAACAAATAAAATATCTGCTAAAAAAAGACAAAACCCACCTCTTCCCTTCGCTTTTGTCCACCACAAACAGCACCAGGCACAGGAGCTGCCACACAAAGCCAAGACAACTGGGCTGAAGGACCCAAAGCAGCTCAAAACAACTTGGAAACCCATGTGAAAAAATAAAGATTCCTTTGTGAAAAATAAAGATTTCTATGTGAAAAATAAAGATTTCCAAGGACTTACCCTGTGCTGAGGAAAGGGGGGTTTCTCCAACAGGTCTCTCCTCCTTCAGACCTGTTTTAGGGAAGCAAAGGTTGAGCAGGTCTGGTCCCTCTGCTTTAATTCCCTGCAGGAGATCGCTGGCAGCTGGGGACAATTTGCAGCTCATTGAAGGCACCTGTGGGTGGGAAGGGTTTGGTTTTGATTTTGGGGGTTTTTTTCTTCCTCTAAAAAAAGTTGGATTATGGCTTTGATGGCCCTGGGTGGATTCTTGGGTGTTCTGGGCAACAGAAAGTGCAAATAAACTCAATTTCCAAGCTTTGCTGGGTCTCCTCTGGGTTTTTTTAGTGCTCTCGGTTAATAAAGCTTTGCAGATTTGGTGTTGTGGCACTGTCTAAGCTTCACCAACTTTTCCTTCTCTCCACTGTTTCCCTTGGATTTCAGCTCTCCAGGAACAGATTTTCCCTTCCTGGGGTCAGAATGGGTTTGTGGACAAAGCCTCTCCTGCAGTTGCTAGGGGGGGTGGAAGATCTGAGGGTGTGCCAGTGGTTTTCCTCAGGATTTACACCTTTAATTAGTGATTATTTGGAATTGCCTCACTTTTGGGAGCCTGGCAGAGGGTGGAGTTTGTTGGGTTCTCCGAGGTTGCTTTCCCTGCCCTTGATTTGGGTCAGGCCTTGGTGAGATGATACAACTCAGTGCACAAAAATAGTGATTTTTTTCCCCCCCTTTAACAAGGGGAACTTTCTGTGCAATGAGCTTTTCTTGTAGAAGGGGAGATGAATTTGAGTGTTTCGTGTCTCTAGTTCAGACAGCAGAATATGGAGAACACACAGAGAAGAAGAAAAACCCTGAGTGCAACTTGCACTGAGAGACAGGGAAGGAGGGATGTCATCCTCTGATCCATGGAAATCCCCTGCAAAGCCCAAGAAAATCAGGAGACTGACTAATAAAAACCCAAAAGGCTTTTCAAAAGGGATGCATTGGGGAGCTTTTTGTTTCACTCCTGGTTTCTGAGCCTCTTGGGTCGTATTTTAGATTCTTTTTGTTCAAAACCCACAATGGGCAGAAATTCACGTGCCGTGTCGATGGCCCCGTTTCCTTCTCTTTTTGACTGGCCCATAAATCAGGAGATAGCAGGAAATGATATCAAAAATAAAGCTCAGGGCAGGAGGTTTCTGATAAAACCATGAGAGCTGGGAGTTCCATTTCTTTGGAGCTAGGAAAAGAACTTTAAGAAAGCTTCGTCTCATGACATGGGTTGTTCCCTTCTCTTCATTTCTAAGACACAGAGATGCCAAGGGGACACAGGACTGATACAGCTGCAGCCTGGGGAGGGACAGGGGCTGAATTCTGAAGAAATCTGAAGAGAGAAAAACACTTTAAAAGTCCTCTGGAAAAGGATATTCCCCCAAAATGTTCAGTCAGAAACACTGGCATGTTTGCCTTCAATAATAAGGGACATTATACAAAATATTAATATTCTACTGTGATAGGAAAATTGAAGCAAAATGTTTACTGGCTTCAAGTTAAATATTTTACTACGGCTGAGGAGAAGAAATTGAAACAATCCTGCAAAACATTTCAGTTTTGACAAAACTGCTTCTTTTCATTGGGCTTTTCTGTCAAAACATTATGACCGGCTCTAATAAACATATGCATAATGAGTATAAACATATGTTCACTCTAAAGATGCTGGTTTAAACATCACTGCAGAATTCCAGCTTTGTTTATCCCCACGAGAGGCTGAACATGGGCAGCAGCTGTTGGGATTTTCACCACCCCATCCCTGGGGGCTCTGGATGTGCTCAGAGGGAGTTTGGGGTGCCCAGGAAATTAGGGGGGGGAGGGTCCTGCCTGTCCCCTGCTGTCATGTCCATCCCCAGGTTTGATTTCTGTCTCTTTATAAAATTTGATTCACAAATCCATGCAGAGACTCCCCATCTCCACACCCAAGGCACGGGATCACCCTCAGATAAAAGGAGTTATTTTGGTCTCAGCGCTTGAAAAACACCTGGGAAATGGAAAGCTCCCGGAAAATGATCCCTCAGCAGCCCTCCCCCAGACAAACCCTTTTCATCAAGAACTTTCCATCCCTCTCCCTGCAATCAGTAGCTCTAAAACAAATGTTTGCCAGTCTAGAGGCTGTGTTTATTCAGGGCAAATAAAGAATAAATCAGGAGGTTTGTTGGGAGTCACTTACGGGGCTGATGATGGTCGGGGACTGTTTTACTCCAGCTCTGGAAACTCCTCAGGGTCCCTCTCCCCACCTGGGGGACACTCTGCTCCTATTTTTAGAGCTGAGTTAGGGACAGATGGAAGGAAAACAAATGGAGCAAAATGAGGGCATCATTTGTGGATAAATCATTCCTTAGAAAGCAGAGTCCTTGTGGAAAAGGGCCGGGAACATCTTCCCTGTGGCGGCAGCGGGAACCTGCTGGTACCACCTCACCGAGGTTGGGAGTGACATCAGCCACTGAAAACCTCCAAGTTATTTGAGTCAAGGACTGTTTGCAGCATGAAACAGGGCTGGAAAATGCACAAAAAATGTGGTTTTCCCAGGCACAAATTCTACTCATCACTTTTAACTCTCCCCACTCTCTGCCCATGGAAGGAGGAGCTGTGATTTCCTCCAGTTCCTGCCTCCTAATCCTGCCCAAAAGGGAGGTTAAAGCCCAGGTTTGGAATTAAAGCTGGATTTAAGATACCTGAGATTCAGGTGATCCTTTTCCTTTTCCCCCCAGGGTTTTTAATTAACGCTAGAAGAGTAGGACTGGTGTGACCCAGAGTCTGGTTGAGTATTTTAATGAACACGAAGCTTCTAGACCTCCCTATAGGCAGAATAAAACAGATCTAATCATATCTAAATATATTTAAAAAAAAAACTATAATAAAAAACCTTAAGTTTTGTTGTCTGCAGACAAATACTGATACTGGTTTTCTTTTTTTTCAAATGCTCCTGTTGATTTTATTTCCACAAATGTTTCCATTCCCACATCCCACCGAAGCATCCACAGCTTGGAGATGTTCCTCTCTTACTTTACAACATCCTCAGTAAAACACCCTCATTCCCACCATCATTTATACCACAGCCATGCTCCAGACAGTTCAGAGTCGTTTCATCCAGAAAGGATTAAAACACTTGCAAATATTAAATTTAATCCACTCCGAGGGAGGGAATAAATTCATCCTAATTAAGCCTCGGCAGCCGTAATTCGGAGCAGAATGTTTGATCTAATGAGGATTCTTGCTGAAGAACAGCTCTGAGTCATGGGCATCCTGTGTCTTCTGTGAGCCTGTGCTGCAAATCAATACATTTAGCAAAGCAATCAAAGCAAAATATTAAATGAACAATTTTTTTATTCGAAGATCAATAGGAGGAAATTGATGCCCTGGGCTCCATGGGCAGCATGAGCACAGGGAGAACATCTTTTATCAGGGACCAAAACACAAGGAATCCGTGGCACAAAAGGCCTGGGAGCACTTGGTTCTTTTTATCCAAGGAAAAGCAAAGGAATTGAGGGTGTTCATGTGCCAGCCCAGCGAATTCCAAGGGGTGTTGGACCCAGGCCAGAGCTGACACCTGAACTCCCAAGGCATAATGAAGTGGTTGGGATGGAGGTTTTTATCTGGGACCACCAGCAATACCTGAGTCCACTCTCTGCTTCATTTGCCCAGCTCAAAACATTCATTAGCTCATTAATTAGCACCTGTATGGGGTTCATTTCCATTTGTTCCATTCCCTGGAGCAGAGCCCACTGTGCTTGTGCTCTGTGGAGAGGTGAGTTGTGTTCCAAGGACAGAAGTGAACTGGCTTGGAAAAGCCCTCTGAGCTCAGCCTTGCTTGGGTGGATTTTGGGGGATGGAAAAGTCAGAGGGGTTGTGCTGGGAGTGTTCCTTGAGGAAGTGCAGAACATGCTGAGAACTGCCCCACACGCACCTTGTGGAAAATAAACGTCCATTGAATTGATAATCTCTTATAAATCTGTTTTATTGGTGATCTGGAAAAGTATTGGGCTGCCATCAGATATCAATTGATGGTCCCATGGATGAGCTCCTGCAGTTCCTTCTCTCCCTGATTTCTGCATTTGCCATGTCCTGATGTCTCACTCCAGCAAGTTTTCTTCCTGGGAATGTGCAGTGCAGGGAGGAGACATGGGGCAAAAGTACAGACATATATTATAGTAGCACATAAAAAGCAGCCATTAAAGTAATATAATAAGATACAGGCCTTGATAATCCACCCTGACATAAAACTGATGTGATGGTGCAGGAAAGACATGCTGGAGTCCAGATTTACTGTTGTTGTTTACTTGTTTGTTTTCATCTGTAGTCATCTTTACCCCGTTTTCCCTATTTTCTTCCATAAATACACCAAATATTGGCTGGCTGCTTTATCCACTTATAGCTAAATATGGTTTTTAATTTCAGATACATCTTTCTACTGCCCTAAATGGAAATACATGGGAAGGGACATGTTTACCCATGACTAACAGATGTTGTGCCTGAAATACCCCTGTAAACACAGCCCTGAAATCCAAGGTTTTGGAGGCTCCTACTATATTTAAAAAACAAATCAAAATCAGTTCAGTTAGGTCATTATTGGCACAATTATTTTGGTCTGGGTGTGATAAATCTGAAACCATCACATGACTTCCCAGCTTGCTCGAAGCCTTTGTAGAACAGGAGCTCATGCCCTGGATATTTGTACCAGATGTGACACGAGCTTGGTTTTCCTTTATTCGCTGGGACAAATAAAACCTCCCCCAAGACTGTCCCGTTTTATGCCCGGTGACCAAAGAGCTGCTCGTGGCTGCTTGCACTGGGGAGATGGTTCCCGGTTAAGTGGCACCTCCCAAACCATTCCCTGAATTGCAGGAAGTCAGACAAAGGCCCAGATGGTGCTCGGGCAGAATTTAAATCTCCCTGGCTCGTGGTTGTCCTTTCTGGGAGCTAATGAGGGCATTAATCAGAGCTCGTTTTCTTGTGCTCCATTAGGGAACTGGGTGGTGCAGAGATTTGTCTTCCTCATGCCCTGAACTCCTGCCACCTCCTGGGATGGCAGCCAGCCAGGACTCCTCAGCAGAAGGGAAAGGAGGGCTTGGGGATACTTTTTTTCTGGTCTTGTGGCTGCAGATTCGTGATCTGAAAGAGGCAGGTGCTTATTAACCTTCAGCAAGGGAGCTGTGAGCTGCTCCCATGTCCTGTCACCTGCCAGCTGCCTCCCTCATCACGGAGCACGAGGGGCTGAGCTCCTGCTGCTCCATTTCACCCTCTCGAGGTGTTGGGTAACTCAACTCCTCAAGGACTGAGGGAGCAGATGCCAAAGCTCTGATTCCAGGAGGTGCCTGGGCACGGAGTAGGAAAACGTATTTCTGGAGTGACCTTTTGCTGAGGCTGCCTGGAGTTGTCTCGTGTGACAGCTGACAGGGCACGGCACAAGTTCAGGGTGGTGTGTCACTGGGGAGGGCAGGCAGGAGATGGGCTCGGGGGGTTTGGTGGCTGGAAGGGCTGACAGAGTGTGGAGAGGACTTGGAAGCCTCAATCCCACACTGAGCCAAAGGTTCTCCCCTGTTTGCTATGGCCAAGTGTCCTCTCCTGTGTCAAATCATGTCCTGCTTGATCCTCCACCCTCCTCTTATCTCTGGATGCGTTTCGCTGATCATCCCAGTGCTCCCTGCCCTGTGCCAGGCAAAACGAGCTGGAACAGCTTCAACCTTTTAATTCAGAGGTGAATAAAGAGCTGTCAACTCAACTGGGGAGCACTGAGGGGTTTATTCTGCTCCTGCCTGAGCTTGGGCTGGAGGGTGGTTATTGCTGCCGGGTGAGTTTGGCTTCCCCCAAAATCTTGGGCAAAACCCAACAGTTCTGGTCACAGTGGAGGGTGTCTGAAATACAAACTGGTCTGAGCAGTAAATGAGTGACAGAGAAATAAAATAGCACTGAATCCCTGGGAACCCTCAGCCTCCACTACAGCATTTGACTGGCTTATAAGATTTACTCTTCCCAAAGATTTGCTCTTCCCAGCCGGCTGGAATTGTCTGTTCATTATTGGGGTGGACCTAAAGTGCCTAAAGGCTGCAATGAGGTCCCTCCAGAACCTTCTCTTCTCTTAAACCTTCCCAGGTTGAAGGATTTGAGTCACAAAAGGGCAGAAAACGCAATCCAGTGAAAGCACAAGGGCTGTGCGAGTGTCCAAGGGCTGATTTTCCAGCACTGGGGCTCCTCAGGTGCGTTTGAAGCTGTGGAACTGCCCTCGGCCACCTCACCAGGGACTGGGAACAGGACAGAGAGCAGCTGGTCCTGCAGCTCCGAGGACGTTGCTGGGATGCCAATCCCGGGAGTCACATCTCGGAACAGAACATCTTCGCTCGGTGATCTCTTGTGTAAATAGTGGTGGGAGGGTTGTTTGGTTGGGGTTTTTTTTTCCTTCAGGAAGGCACACTTGTCCTTGAGCCGGGGACAGAGCCAGGCTCTGCTGATCCCAGTCCTTCCAGAGCCAGTCCCTTGCTGCCACCGTGTGTTGCAGCAGGACTTGGCGCAGAGTCCCTGAAGAGCCTTTTGCCAGCGAACTTCTTGTCCTCAGGGATTCTGGAAGAATCACAGAATCACAGAATCAGTAAGGTTGGAAAAGACCATAGAGATCATCAAGTCCAACCTATCACCTGTTACCTAATCTAATCTAGTCAAACCTGTTATCTAACCTGACCTGTTGCCATCCTAATACCAACACATCATCCTACCTATAACACACTACCCTAATATCTAGGTCATGTCACCAAGAACTTCATCCAACCTTTTCTTAAACACCTCTAGGGACGGTGACTCCACCACCTCCTTGGGCAGCCCATTCCACTGAGAGATCACCCTCTCTGTGAAAAAGTTCCGCCAAGTGCTCCTTTCCCTCTCTGCCTTTATTCCTTTAAACTCGTCCCACTCCCAAGAGATTTGCATTCATCTTGAATTTCAAGCGTTAAGTGCCTTTTTAGCTTTGAAACGAAGAATCTGCGATAGAAATTTTAATTAATTTAATTTAATTGTATCCCAAGATGTCCTGTGAACTTTGTTTATCCCTCTCTCCATGTATATATATATATATATTTTATATATATGTAGCACCACTGAAAGTACTTGTTGGGTTTGGCCCAGACCTCCTCAGACAGGGCAAAGGTGAGTTATATTGTTCAACTGTGAACAAAACAGCTTCTGACTAAACACAATTAATAAATACTAAATAATTCATAGACTGTCGTGTCTCAGCTTGACTCAGCTGAGTCAATAAATATACGGTAGAGAAAGAAATTTAAACCTTTCATCATCAATAAATGTGATTTTTCCCATATAAAAAGAATGAACTGAAATCCCCGGAGATAAATTTCAGCTCTAAAAGCATCTGAGGGATGATGGAATAAAAGCTGCAATATACTGCGAAAAAAATCTCCTGGAGGTAAATATTAAATTCAACTCACCGACTTTTGCTTCAAATTTTCTTCAAATTTTCGGAAAATTCTTACAGGAAGATCCGGCAAAGGCTGGTCGGGATCTGGGAAAGTTTCGCCCACGAGAGGGAGCTGCGTTAACATGAATAGAAATACCTTCAAATATTGTTATTTCTGGGAAAGCCACAACTCGATCTGAAAGGGAATGGAAAGAGCACAATGGGAAGCACCATAAACTCATATTTTAATGTTTAAATTCCCAGCACTTCCCTGGGTCGCTTTGATTCCAAAGTAATCAAGGAATTCGTTTATGGAAGACAAGTCATGATGGCTCTGCTATCTAAGGATGCACCAAGCCAAGTTTGCAGGGGCAGATTGTAGCTTTTTAACACCAACTAATTTAGATTTAGAGGAAAGAAAGTAAGGGGGTTTGGTAGATAAAAGCGTGTACAGATCGTTGGAGGTGCTGCTGTTTCACACCTGAAGGATTATGCTGTGAAAGTGGGTTTTTTCCTCCACCTATATCAAGAGTACAATTTAAGTTGTTGGCTCCCACAAATGTTGCCTCCCATGGCATAAAGGGAAGGTGGAGAAGCCCCTTGGCAAGATCTTGTTGGTATTCCCAGTGAGGCTTCACCTTCAAACCTTCAAGGTTATTTGTGCAACTTCTTGGGTTGCTCAGAGCTGTAAATTAGTAAAAAAACCCCAAATTCCAACATTCTGTTAATTCTCTTAATAAAGAAGAAAGGCACCAAACCATGGAACTTTATATAAAACTGGATCCTGAGAGGAGGGACAGACCAGCAGTCCCAGAGCTCAGGGGAACTTTCTATATACTGTCTGGAACTTAGTTGTCTCATTTTGACAGAGCTGGGTTGGGTTTTCCTCACTTCATTCTCCCTGTCCTTCTCCAAAACTAGGAGCAGAATTCCTGAAATGAGGCAAGGAGGGTCCCTTCCCCACAGCATCCTCCCAGCAGCAAAATACGAGTTCATTTCCAGAGGAGGTGTCCAAAGAAAACCCTGACGCCTCATTTCCAGACCAAATATCCAAAGAAAACCTTGACATCCCATTTCCAGCCCAAACATCCTGATATCTGAAGATCCAGAGGTGTCTTGAAAGGGTCTCTAAGAGTCCCTGGATGGGACAGGGGAGATGAGTCTTTATTGGGATCATCTGTTCTCCTGTGCCAGGAGCCCATTTTAGGACAAGGAGCCCAGAGCCCCTTTCCCTGTCCCCACAGAGGTGCCTGGCCCCCATCCCAGCAGTGAGGATTCCTGGTCCATCCCTGCTCCACCGGGGTGGTCGGGGTGGGGAAAGCCTAAAGCAAACAAAGCCAAGCTGCAGCCAGATGTTGGGAGGCTTTCAGGTTCACTGAGCCTTCCCCGGGCGGGCAGCACATGCCTGAGCTCCCCCTCGGATGGATAAACCCACGGCCATCCCCGGCAAACCTTCCCCTGCTTCCCTTTCCACCACCATCCCAGCAAAGCCGGGGCTCCTGATCCATCAGGGCCGTGCCAAACAAACTTGGCCCAACAATTTACAACTTGACCTCCTGGTCGTGCCTGGAAACAGAGCCTGGGGAAGGTTTGGGCCTGGCTCAGCTGGGTTTGCCTGCTCTGCTCTCCTAAATTAAGCAGGACACAACCCCCCCCAACCCCCTGGGCTTGGCTTTGTCCTGGGGAGGGGGATTTCACAGGGGTTTGTTGTAAATCCCTGAAGCTGTGGTTTATCTCTGGGGCAGGAAGGGTTTTCCTCTCTGTCCAAGGCAAGAAATCCTGTTTATTGGTGAAATAAGGCAGGATTATCATCACCTTTTTCTGGGCTTTTTTTGTGTATCTTTGATGGATGTTCTTAGGACTGTGCTCCCGATGCTGCTGAGATGAAACCAACTTATTTACCACTGTCATGTGATGGATTTGGAGTGGTTCCCCAATTTGGAGTGATTTCCCAGGTAATATGTTCTCTAACTCTCCCTATTACCTCTGTGGAAGGAGTTTCTGTTCTCCTCTTGACCTGAAAATCAATTTTTGTGGTTACAGCCTGCTCATGTTCAAGAAGCAAGAACACAGTTTTCCTCTAAAAACAGGGTTTAATAAAGTACTTCCTTAGAAAACCAGGAATAAAAGCATAAAAGGCATGATGCTGAAAGATAACAGGAGACAAAATACAACCCAAACTGCCAGAATTATTCCCAGCTTCCAGTGATTCCACTTCCAGGTCATGCAGTTCCATGATACATTCGGGATTTGTTATTGCACCATAAAATCTAACTCAGCACGGGAGAATCTGACAGGATGCTTCTGTAAAGAACATATTGCAGATGGACAAACATGGATTTAAATTCCTTTTTCCATCTCTACACACAAATGCTGCAAAACTCGTAAAGTTGACCAGCCCCATCAATTTTTTTTACCTCTAAAAACCAGAATAGAGAAATATTATCAATATGTTCATGCAATAATATTATAATATGGAGAATAAATATAATAATTAATAATAACTAGTCTTTCACTGTCATCTTATTCACGTACTTAGGAACTGAAGCAATCCTTGAGATTATTAAAAGACTCTTGATGCATTTAAATTGTCCCCCATCAGATTTATCAAAGCCTTGGTAAGAGCCCAGGACATCCCTCAAGGCTCAGCTCCAGGAAAAACTTACACCTGAAATAAATAAATCTGACCCCACTGAGATGTTGGTGGGATACCTTGTTGTTTCTAAATTAACTTTCCCCATAAAATATATCTATTTACCAAATAATTATCTGTTTACATCACAAAGGGGAAGGAAGGTGCTGCTCCTCCTGCAAACAGCCCCTGAGCTTGGTCTCCTGGATTACACTGAAATAAAACCACTAATTCCAAAGGATTCCCTGGAATGCAGTGGAGGCTCCTCACACTCCTGACTAACCAGCTAATGAGCAGGAATATCAGAGATTTAAAGATAGGATTAGGCATTACATTTATTTTGGGGTTCTCAGAGCTGCATCACTTTATGTTGCTTCCAGATTTGCTTCATGAATTGCAGTTTGATGCCAGCAGGGAGACAGTGGAACATGGGAACAGGTTTCCTGCCCTGAAAACGGGTGTTTTTCAGGCAAGATGTTGGTCTGGATTCACGCTCATGGCCCTCAGAAATGAGTTTGCTACTCAAATCTCTGAATTATATGAACATTCACACATGAAGAAACACTGAATGGAGAAATATCTTCTGATGAGGAACAGCAGCTAGAAATGAAGACTCTACATTTACTTGCACATCCTTTCTCTAGTTTTTATTTCTCCTGTGTCCTCCTCCACTTTTCACCCCCAAAGCAGCTCTGAGGGTCCAGCAGAAGGAAGAGGGACCCACGTGTGGGGGGGTGAGGGCTCAGCACAGCCCCTGACGCTGCAATTCTCACGATCCCCAGGCTGAACTTTGTAAATAGGCTTGGCAAGGATTCTTGCCTGGAGAAAACAGACTTGGAGAGGGTTGAAATAAATAAACAACCAGCCTTCCTTTCCTCCTCCTGCAGTCCCTGCTCTGCCCTCCTGACCGACCTCTGGGAGGACACACATGTGTCTGCTCCACTGCAAATGGGCCTGGGGCATTTATTTGGATGTTGAAAAGGGCAAAGCACTCACATCTCTTGGCTCCTGTTCTTTCTCCGAGGGGTAGAGCAGATAATCAGCAACTGAAGGGGAGAAGATGCTCGTTCCATCCTGACTCTGATTTTATCTCAGGAATGATACTGAGCTTGGGTGTGAATGAGAACAGATTCCCTTAGGAACTGAAAAGTTTATCCTTTAGTTTAGAAACAGGCACTGATTTTGCAGTCCCAAAATACCACATATCCCAAAGCTATCCCTTCCATCTCCCCTGTCTGTCCAAGACAGACTTCCCTGTCTCCACAGGCAGTTGGGAACAGAGAGTCTTGTGCACTTTGTCTTCTGTCAGTGTTGGAGGGAGCTCTCCCTGCTGCGATCCCTGTAATGGTTGAGAATCCTCCTGGAATAACAGCAAAACCTTTTGACAGCTGATACACCTTAAAGCTGAACCTTGGGAAGCTCCACATTGCAGTTCCAGCACTGATGCAGCAGCCAACAAGTACCTGGAGGACATCCAGAGTATCTCAAGGTACTGAGCATCCTTCACCAGGTGGTGCCTCACTGGCAGAAATCACGGGATAATTTAGGTTGGGAAAGATCTCTGAGGTCATTAAGTCCCACCTTTGAACAAACCTCACCTTGTCAACTAGACCATGACACTGAGTGCCACATCCAGCCATTTCTTGAACACCTGAGGGCAAGAAAAGTCTCAGCATTTCCCAGAAAAGCCATTCCCTGAGGAGAGTTGGGCCCATTGAGTCTCAGTGCTGGTGTGGGGGATTTGGGGATGCTGCCTGGAATTGTGAGCCATGGAAACTCCTCCTCGGTGGCCCAGCCGTGTCCTGCATCCAAACAGGAGCTCCCAGCTCTGCCTGAGGCTGATTTGCATCACAGAGGCAGCTCCATCCTTCAGGGCAGAGAGGAAAAGCAAATCAGCCCTTAGGAAGCAGCTGGGGAGCACCAAGGAGCTGCCCACCTTCTCTGCCCACCTTCTCTGCCCACCTTCTCTGCCCTGCAAGGCCTGGCACAACTGGGAATTCTGGCATCGCCTTTCCCAGACACACAAAACAAGGAGGGGCACTCCCTGGCTCCTGCTCCAGACTTGGCTCCAACTTTTTCCCCAAGCAGAGGCACATCTGCCTCCACCACTCAGTCCCCAGAGGGGGAATATCTAAACATTGTCATCCCAGCACAAGCTCGATGCATTTATTAATTCATTAATTTATTAATTCCTCTTTGCTGAATGGAATCCTGGCTGCTCCCTCCTCACCCAGCCCCAATCCCTCAATCTCATCCTATTACAAGACTCACACAAAAGAACATTTTCTTCTGCTCCTTCTTACAGAAACGGGAAGACCTGAATGCCTTTTTCATTTTCCCCCTCTCCCGAGTCTTCTTTTGACTGAGTGGGATTTTTTTTTTTCCTGGCTGTATCAGAAAGTTGGACATTCCCCTTTGTTTGGGCAGCATTGGGTGATGGATCACATTTTAATTGGCGTTGAGGTTTACAGAAAAAGGGAGCACCACAGGAAGTTATTAGAATAACAACACTCTGCATCTGCACAGGAATTAAAACTGCAAATGGAGGGGGCATATTAATTGCTACCAAATGCTTTGGTTTTCTCCTTCCTCAAAAAGCCCAGCTCGACAAAAGATTGTTTGGGGTTTATTTTTGTTCATGTCTATTTTCCTGTCTTTCTGCACGAGTAGAAGTGTAAGTGATGAGATTTGTGGGATTTTAGCCTTGTGTGTAAAATTTCTCGTCCAGAGCTTTTCAAAGCATTTGCAAAGGAGATAAACACGTTTGTTTTGACAAGGAGGATGCTGATGGCAGCAGACACAGCTTGTCCAGGGCTGTTGTTCCCACAGCACAAATGTGAGCGTGGTCTGGACTGGCTACTGTCAGAAGTGGCCGGAATATTGTAATTTTTTTTAATTTTTCCCTATGAAGTTACTGATATGTTGTCACAGAACTGTTACTCTTGCTGCTGCTGAAAATAGAAGTACAATATGCAAATTCTGAATGGTTTCTCTTTCTTTTCTGCTTTTGTAAATGAAAAGAGGAAAAACAGCAGGAAAGAATGCAAATATCATTACTGCACATCAAGTAGTTTGTGACTGTCTCATGCAGAAGAACTGGGGGGGATTAAAACAAGAAGAGGAAATAAATGCATCGGTTTCTCTCAAGCTGCAATTTCAGGGGAGCTTTTGAAAGGTGTGAACACCCACACGGATCCACTGAGCCCTTGGCCTCCCTCCCAGCTGGGCTTGGCTGCAAATGCTGCAGTGCACAGGTGGGATTTTAGGGAAATAAACAGCACCGTGGGCATGTCAAGTGCTGCTTGATAAATTCGAGGCCAAGCTTCTCCCTGTCCTGCTCTTCCTCTCCCGTCTTGCACATCTGTGGTGTTGGCGTCGGGCCTGGAGGAAGGACACGGAGCTGAAACAAAGAGCTCCAGGCCAAGGAGGCAGGCAAGGAAAATTCCTCTTGGATGGGAGACAGATGAAGACTGTGCAGGGAAAAAGGAAGCCAAGACCTGGAACACTCCACGCTCAAGCAGGTTTTGCAGAAGTCGTGTTCAGTGGCTGGTGGTGCTTCACATCTGCCCACCCTGCAATGACAGCCCCTTTCCCTTCAGGCCAAACAGGCAGAAAGTTTCCTAAGCGGCATTTTTGCCTTCTTGGGTTGATCTTGAGGATCCCCAGTTTTTCCACGTGTTCTGGCCCAACAGTTAAACATGGTACTGTTGGCTCAGCTTTTCCCTTGAGCACGAACACATCCGAATGTCTCTTCTGACATTCCAAAAGCTCTTTCCATGCTGGTGGCAGAAGTACGTATTTACTCTGGGGAGGCTGATTATTCTCTGTTGTCATTGTATAATTTCAGGAAGCCCTGGCATACAACAAACATCGTTACACTCCCTCTCTTCCTAGATATCAAATGCTTTATTAGACTGTTGCTCTCCAGGGTCTTTCTTTTCCTTCCTGAGCTGATAGATCAGTCAGCAGTGAAAACCAAGCCCAGATCTTTCAAAGGGCAAAGAATGAGGTTCAAATTCAGCCCTAAATGATTTGGACTTAAGGGGAGGGGGAGCCCAGCAGGGGGACTGAGGGGAAGGACAGGGATGGTGGAGCTTTGGGTTGCTCCTGCAAGAGGGTTTCCAGGTAAGCTGGAATCCCATGAAGTACCTCAGCTCTTGTGCCCGTGGCTGAAGGAGATGCCAAGCTCATTAGCATATTTAGAGCCAGAGGATAATCAGAAAGCAAAACAAAACCGGGAATGTGCCCATGGAGAGCACTTTGTCCCACAGTGGGCCCAGTGCCAGTGCCCCCCTCACCCCCCGCCCCGACACCCACCCTGCCTCCAGCACTACAAAGCCATCCCGGGGTAAAACCAACAGCTCTCCAGAAAAACAACCCCAACAATGGTCTGTCAGGCGTGATTTACTGTGCCTGCATCCCCGGCCAAGCTCCACTGAGCAATCTCAATCCTTGGCCTTCCCACACTGGTTTGCTTTCCTGCAACTCCCCGGGACACAAAGCCACGAGGAGCTGGGCAGTAAATAAAGCTGATGTCCTTTGTGTCATTGTGTGGGGGCCTTTCTCTGGGGGAGGCAGAATAAATGAAGTGTGAAATGTGATATGAAATCAATTTCTTCTCTTGGGGGGCCGCGCTGGGAGGGGGTAGCAGGACTTTGTCATGGTCTCAGGGATCCCCAGGAATACATTTTTCATCACTTTGACTGAGTGGGATAAGAAAGCCACACTTTTCCTCCTGCACTTGTCCAAATTCTCACTATTTTGTGTTACAGATATCTCTAAGTGTGAGGAATTGGCATCTCCCTCCATCTGCCCCACAGGATAGAAACAACCATTCCCTGCAGCAGCACAGTCCCACTGCCCAGATGTGAACATCTGGGGTGAGGGGTGGCCTCCTCCTTCCTTTGCTCCACTCTGTATTTCTTGCCCACCCCTCTGCCCTTGGCAGTGGTCGTGTCACCACCTCGCTACTCCAGCACTCTCCAGTTGTCCACCCAGGAATATCAGGGAGGATTCTGGTGGAGAAGCAAAGCCTGCACAACATGCAGCGTGTCCTCACCCCAAATAAATGTGCAGGGCACTGGGGGTGTCAGCAGGGAGCAGGAACTCGCCCGTGGCTGGAGATGTGGCCTCCAAGTGGGGTTGTTTTCTTTGTGTTCTGTGGATTTTTTTTATTCAAGCTGCTTCTGCTGGGAAGTGTGGGATTTCTGCAGTTATGCAGAAGTGATAAAGAACAGGAAATCAAACACCAAACTTTGGATATGGTGGGGGGAAAAAGAAGCGGAGCAGCGTTTATTTACTGTGCATACAGATGAGATATTCCAGGGATAAACTGCCAAATGACATAATAAATGAGATAATAGCAAACAATTGCCTCACCAGCATCTCCCACACACTCCCCTCCCTGGACTTGCAGCAATCATCCTCCCTGCTGCTCATATTCCAGCCCTGGGATGGCTTAAAATCAGCTTGCTACTCTAATTGTTACTGTACCTCCTTTCTCCTGGAAATAGTTGAACTCCCTGTTCCTTTCCCATCCCCACATTCTCCTAAGCCATACACTAGTCCAGGTTCAATTCTGCATCATTTTCAGCCTCCCCCCAAGCATCACCCTGATGAGGTTGAGCAGCAGCTGGACCAAACCTCAGGGCAAGGGACAGCCCCATCTTTCCTGTTTGTCTGGCTCTCACCCCCCGCCTTGGAGCTGCACATATTTGTGCTAAGCCTGGTGTCAGGGCTCAGTAAACAGCAGGAGATGGATGATCCTTTCCAGAAAGCTCTGCTGCATTTCCTCCAGGATTTTTATCTTTCCTGGTGAGGGGAACGTGAAGGAACATTTATTCCAGCGGGATCCACCCCACCACACCTGGGCTGGGCTGGGCCACTTGGAAATGGGGAATTGAGGGGTGGTTTGGAGCTGCTCTGGGACAGGGACACTGATGGTGGCAGGAACATCTGCCCGGGAGATTCCAGCCATTCCCACCACACATCCATCACTCCACAAACACATCCAGTCATTCCCACCACACATCCAGTCATTCCCACCACACACCCAGCCTGTGCTACACCTGCCTGGCTCGTCCCAATGGCAGAGGCACTGAACACTTGGATGCCTTTCCTTTAACGTGGCAGAGGGGTCTTGCCACAGGCAATCTCAGAGTGGGACAGGGCAGAGGATCTTTTACTGCTGCCTGTTGAGCATCACACCCTGAGTGGATTGAAGAAGATGCTGCAGCAGAACTGTTAACTGTTACACCTTCTAATCCCATTAGGATGCTTTGCTTGCTTGGAAACCTGTAATAAACCCCAGAAATGCCCCACCAGAAGCCTCCACATCAGCTCTAGAAAAGCTCAATTATTTTTGACTTTGATTTATCTCCCCACAATTGCTGTTACATACACTGATATAATTCAGACACCTGCAGTCCCAGTCTGGCTACTGGTGGCAGCTCAGACAGGGGTGCCCGTGGAAGGTGTGACTGCAATTTCTCCAGGGAATTCTCCAGGGTGTTGGATTGCTGCTGCAAACCGTCCTGGCCTGATAAAGGCAGTTGTTTCTGTGCTCAGCACATTGTTCACTCCCTCAGCAGCTGGAATAGATTAGCTAGGCCCTGAAATGTTGTTAAATAAAATACGCACAAAGAAAATACAATTATTGCTAAAGTGAAAACATACCGCATGGGATTATTAAAAGACCAAGATGTTTTACATTTTGAGGATGTTCTTCAGGCGTTTTTTTGTTGTTGTTTTCCATCCTTCATGCACCTAAAAGCTTGCAGGGGTAGTGTTAAACTTTTCCAGGTGATCTCAGGGAGCTCTCACACTGCACAGCCATGTCATCCCCCCGAGGGATGGGGCTGCCCTGGCTGAGGGCTCAGGGCTGTGTGGTGGGAATTCCAGGGGCCCAAGTTTGTGTTTCCTCCTCTTTCACTGAGCACCAGGCACACACAGGAGCAGGGCCTTGGCAGAGCTTGTGTCCGCTGGGAAGGGCAAGTTTCTGCTGCTGCTTCTCCCCCGTGGTGGAGTGAAAAACCTCTCGTCAAAATTCCCTGAGTTCTCTGTCATTTCTCACCATCTATGCCTGGTTGCAAACCCCGGGCCAACAAAATTATCCAGGTTTGTGCTCTGTGATAACCTCAGTCTAACAGTCTCTATTGAATTTAGTATCATGGAATCCCAAGATGATTTGGGTTGGAAAGGACCTTCAGGATCATCCAGTTCCACCCCCTGCCATGGGCAGGGACACCTTCCACTATCCCAGGTTTCTCCAAGTCTCATCCAACATGGCCTTGGCCACCTCCAGGGATGGGGCAGTTACAGCTTCTCTTTAGTACTAGTAAAACTGGGAAGGATTGTTTTTAAACCAGTCTGCAAGCCTTGATCCTTGATGGAAAGTGGAGATGGATAACACAAAGGCTGGGGTGAGTCTTGCTGCAGAAAATAGAACTGGGTTGAAAAAAGCCTGGGTGATTCCTTAGTGATTCCCCAGCTCATCGAGTTACGCAGCACTGGCTTAATGAGTTTATTTGAGCATGTGTTTAATGTCTTTTCTGCCTCTGGCTGCAGGAAGGCAAAGCCTTGCAGACATTTTCAGGTGTGTGGTGATAATAAATCACTTTTTAAATGGCCTTAGAAAGGGAGTTTCGAATTAAGCCGCATCCGTTAATGCTCGAGGTCTCTCCTGAGCATCACTCGATCTCCTTAATGTTCCTCAGCCTAAATCATCTCATTAATGAGGTATGAAAAACACAGCCAGCCCCTTGAAACTGTTCTCTTCCCTTTGCCTCTTAATGACTGGGGGCATCCTGGTGATTGGTGACTGATGACAGGACTTCTCCCCAGAAATGCGGTTTTTCAGCAATGCTGTCACTCACCGGGCTCTGGCCACTGGAAACGAGCCCCTCCCGGAGGGAACTGGTGGGAGATGCTCAGCCCAAAACATCTGCACGGCAGAGCCCACAGCTGGGGGAGGCAGGAATGTGCCCAGCACTGATTTTTTGGGAAGCACTTCTGGGCCACGGGGTCCCGAACACAAAGCAACCAGTAGAAAGTCCTCACTTCAATTAGATTTTCTTGCAGCCACATGGAAAATTCCAGCCATGGTAATTTTAAAAATGTTGAGCTGTATTACATAAAATTGCAGGAATTAGAACTTTCCCCCCCAAAAGTTGCTCTGGTTGAGGTGTTTCACCAACGCCACAGTGGGAATGTTTGTGGATGGCTTAGCAACAAAAATTCTGAATGTCTTTAAAATAGAAATAAAACAGTGTCCAGCTGATTTTTATAAGGTGCCTTCAAAAGAACCATGAATTTTAATCAGAATACTGATGATATCCAGGGTGGTTTTCATGTTATGGTACCTGAGAATGCAGAACCATGCAGGTGTGTGAGTCTGTGGGTATATAAACATAAATATTTGCTTTAAATGTTGGTATTTTCTGTTCTAAGGGTAAAAATACAAGTGTGTGATATGCCCAATATGCCACTTTTTTTTTTTTTTTTAATATGCAGGAATACTTCTCTGGTGGAAAACTTTTCAGAAAACTAAATATTAGGGGAAGCATTATGGAATGTATTTGCCATGGCAAAGATATAAGCAGCAATCTGAAACTGCTGACCAGGGCTTCAGTGGTCAGTGCATTCCTAAATTCCTGTGTGACCGAGCTGATATTTTAATGCAATTTTCCTGTTAATTAAGTGTCTTCCCACAAGCTTCAGATCCTCTCTCAAGTCCACAACTGATAACCATGGGCTGCACCTCAACCATTCAGTAACTGGTCAACATGAAAAAAGGCTGGATTTAAACCTGGGCTCTGCCACAGCCACCCCAGGTCATTTTATCAAGTCACTTAATCCATCAGTATCTCAGATTCCCCAATGAGAATTCAGGAAGAAAAGCATTTTCCTACATCCCGTGAAGTGTTCGAGTGTTTTGCAAAGAGGCCTCTCTGATGTACTTAGGGATTTCCTATGTGGAAGCTTAAACACCTAAAATCCTGTCAGAACCCCTCGAAACGTTCCAGTCCAATAAAGTTCAAATGGGGAATAACACATTTGTTAAAACTGGCAAAATTTTATATTAAGAGGATGACATGGCCAAGAGACCATATGGACCTCAAAAGAAAATGAAGACAAGATTCTCCAGCCAATGTAAACTCAACTGGCGTGGGCAGTGTTTTTAAGATTTTTAGAGACACTTGGAATGAAAGAGGGGAAAAAAAGCCACAGCCAAGTCTCAGGCATTGCACAGTCTGTGTACACTCCAGGAGGAAACTTGGGTTATGAGCAAATATTTTAGTACAAATCAAATGCCTTCCAGGGATAAGCAGCTGGGAAGGCGGGAAGAAATTAATATTGGAAGCTTTAGAACTTCCCAGAACTATTCCCTACCTCCTTGATTGAGGGAATTAACTTTTATTTTATTAACTTCTTAATGCCCTTCTCCCATCCAGGGTGCTCTGTCTGAATTGCTTCTCCCCTCCTCCGAAAGGGCTGCCCTGGGGATGTTGCTCTTTTTAGGCTTTAAGTAGCAGCTGGCTGTGATTAAGTGGATTGGGAGGATCAGTGCTTGATTAACTTTCTGCTGCTATTGGTTTGCTCAGGTTCCTGCAAGAGAATTAATCTCCTGGTTCGGCAGAATGTTGGGCTCTAATGGATACCAGACACTGGGAGCCCACCCAGGGCCTTGTTTCAACACATTCAGGCTTCGTGTTCCTGTCCTGCCAAAGGCAAAACTCCTGTGGGCATCAGGGGACTTTTCCTGGTCTGGTTTTTAGTGTAACTCTTCATAAACTTTCCAAGTTTTCATCCAGCTCTGCATCTTATCTGTTATATTGTTACTGCTCTTTTTGGTGCTCTGTAGAGTCATGGAATGGTTTGGGATGGAGCTTAAAGATCATCTCATTCCAACTCCCTGCCATTGCAGGAACACCTTCCACTATCCCAGGCTGGCCTTGGACACTTCCAGGGATGGGGCAGCTTCTCTGGGCACCCTGTGCCAGGGCCTCCCCACCCTCACAGGGAGGAATTTCTTCCTAATATTTAATTTAAAATTCTCCTCCTTCAGCTTTAGGCCTTTGCAGGTGCGTGGGAAGACACCAGAAGAAACCTTTAGGTAACACCAGTAGAAGTAAAGAGTGGAAGTGTTGTGTTGTATGAAATATCCTTTTATTCACCAAACCAGAAGACGATGTTTTCCATAGGAGAGATCTCTGAGCAGAGCCCTTGGCTGGCTCTTGGCCAAGCCATTGGAAAACAAGGAATCTCCTTTCAAGAGGACAGCCATGCACAGGACCACAGCTCTGACTTGCTGCAAAGACAACAGGACTCACCCATACTTTGCCAAAGATTCCTCTTGCTGGCCAAAAACTAACTGCAAGTGTCCCCGAGTGGCCAGGCCTCGGTCAGATTTTATAATGTGATTTTTCTTTTTAAAACTGAGCCACAGAAAGGTGCAGGGAAACTGAGATGAGCACAGAGTGAACCCAAATGCTCCTATTAATGTTCATTGTTTAGTGATCAAATGTGTTGCTCGTTTCCCACTGCAGAGAAATCCTACAACAATCTGAAATCAAGGGAAGCACCAATAATTGAGTAGGAGAAGCAGCAGATTTCCCATGAAGCTAGTGGTTAATTTAAACTGTGATGTAAAAATAGTAGGAATTAAAGAAAAAAAAAATCCAAGTGTGTAAATGGAAGTTTGGCTTTACTTCTCCCCACCCTCACACCTTGATGGAAATGGATAAAGCTCAAATGAAGTCCACAGGCCTCTTCTAATTATATCTCAAGATTTTATTCCACTTAGGTTTTCATGAAAGACTTCTGATTTCTTTTTATTATTCTCCATGGGAGTATAACATATTGGTTAAGTGGGAGAAAGGAAGCAAAAAAGATGAAACTCTTGATCTCTCTCGCTCTCCGTGTTTGTCGGGGTAGATCAATTGTGAGGTTTAGACTGGGTATGGAAATTCACTGCTTGCAATATGGCTAAAAAGAAAGAGCATGGATGATTTAACAATTTACATAACCTGAGAGACTCAGCTGCAAATTGAATGAATGGGCCTCTTTGTTTCTCCAAACTGAAATAAAGAGAGGGGGAGAACAAAAAAAAAGGGGGAAAAAAAAGTTCTTATATAATTGTCTCTGTGACTGGCACGATAGGAAGTTTTCTGTCTATTGGTGGAATTAAGAGTGGGAATTATTAGAAAACACAAAGCAATAAAGGGGTGGTTAAGCAATTGTCCAGATCAACTAATAGAGAGTGACAGAGCCAGCCCCGCTGCACAAGGCCAGGCTTTGCTCGGCATTATTGTCCTGATTAGATTTGGGTCCCTTTCAGGGACCCTCTGTCTGTCCCCATCCCTGGAGCTCCTGAACTCATGGAACCCTGGATCTCCCATCTCCTGAACTCATGGAGATGTTGGAGCCCCTGAGTGTTCCAACCCAAGGTGTGGGGTTAAACTGCAAGTGTCCAAGGCCAGGCTGGACAGGGCTCGGAGCAAACTGGGGTAGTGGGGAGGTGTCCTCGCTTTTCACATGGCAGGGGATGGAATGAGATCTTTTCAGGGTCCCTTCCAAACCATTCCCTGATTTTCAAGGTGCACGGTCTCCATTTGTGGGGTCAGAGGCTGAATAAATCCTGCCCTGTGGAAGCCAATGGTTAAATTCTGTGGCCTGTGCAAGTGTCACAGTCTGAAGGACATTTAACACCACCTTCCCTCTGGCCTTGGCACCCCCACACAGCTCCAAAAATGGGAATATTTCTGAAAATGGGGATATTTTCTGTCTCTCTCACGTGGACATCTGCACTTCTGTGTGTACGAGGCCATCTGAGGATGGATCCCTCCACCAAAAGAGGGGTTAGAAACCACAGTCCCCCAGTGCCCCCCAGTATTGCCCATTTGGGATGCCAGGGCTGCTGTCCCTGCTGCCTGCAGGGTTAGGGTGGCATTTCCGAGGCCTGTTCATCCAGCACGTTTTCAGCCGCCCCAGAGACCCATTCAAATAAACAGCTGGAAATGGAACTTGGGAGGGGACAGCCGTGCTCAGCAGAGTTCAAACCTCTGGCAAACATCTTGCTCCGGCTCCGTGTGCGAGAGCAACTGGTGGCATATGGTGCGTATCTCCTCCCCAAACTGGTGCAAGAGGGAAAAACAAACTTCACCTTTTGGAATGGAACCAGCAGATGAAAACAAATTAACCTTTTCTTTTTTCTTTTTTTTTTTTTGTTGTATATTTTAACCCAATGTCTGTTTGAATGTCCTGCTTTCAAGGGTTTTGTGATGAATTCCTCGATTTGCTGCCTCCCTCTGAGCAGGACCAGTCCAAGTCAACAACTTGTCCCTCATCAATCATGGGCAGGATGTGTTCCCAGGGCCTGGATCCTCCTTCCCTGCTCACTGCAGCAAACCCTCTTCAAATCACATTTACTTTCCGTATCAGACTTTAATAGGATCAAATTCTGACCTCTAAGGTGCTTATATATATTTTTTTTTTCCAGAAGCGACTTTTATCATGAAAAAATTCTGATAAAGGATGATGGCACAATGATTTGGGAGGGGCATCACTTATTGCAGAGCAGAGCTGGACCATCCAACCAACATCAAGATGATTTTGAGAGCTCAACTTCACTTAAATCCCACAGACTTCACACGGAAAACCAGATTTCCTAAATTGAAAATAAAACGGTGATTTCATCAAAAACCAGAGCTTCAGCCACTGTAGTTTTAATACTGATAAAAGCAAAATATTATGATCTGCTACCCATAAAAACCATCAGCAGTCTTTGACTCTATAAAATTTTAAAAATTGAAAATACATACTTCATTTAGCACATAAATAGACATATGCTTTTGAATACTGCTCTGGTTTACCTTTTATTCTCAAAAATTTCAGATAGCAATGGCAGGTTTTTACCCACAGTCTGCTCTCAAAAATAATCAAGCATTTTGAGGTCTTCTTTTAGGGTACATTTTTTCCTCATAAAAAATAATAAATGTCAATATCTGAGCCCCAGTTGAGGTGTTTTATTTGATCTCGGGCCTGCCAACTTCAACAATTATTTGTGTCTTTATAGGAAGGCACTTCAGCATTTTAAAATAAATATTTAAATGCTACTTCACAGGAAAAAATATTCGTGTGGTTAGATGAGATATGCTGGAAAAATTAAGGCAGGTCCTCAAAGGCATGACATGTTGTTACACTTTCCTGTCCTTAATTTGGTTAATCTTTCCTCAAACCAAAAAATTCAGATCAGAGGAAAAGAGATGGTCTTTTTGAAAGAGCTTTGATACTCACAGCAGATTACTTAATGAATTTTAATTCAGCAATTTGCTGCGTAAAGATAGGGATGAAATAACGACTTTAATCTCTCTAATTTATCTGTTTTCTTGGTGATTGTGTTGTATAAAGTCTGTGTGTCTGCCAGGCAAAGAACCGCCATAAAAAAAATATTGAATAAGGAACAGATTTGAAACGGCAAGAGATACTTTTTATGTGTGTTGTAATCAAATAGGTGCCACTTACACGGGGATTAGATTCCCATTTTCCTCTAGAAACGCAGGGAAAAAATGATGAAAGGAATGATGATGAGCACCTTGATACAAACCTGTGCTGGCAGGGAGCATCAGCAATTCTATTTAAGGGACTTACAGAAAATGTTGATAACCATTTGCATCCCATAAATATTGATGAGAGGAAAGTGAATCCTGCCCTTCTGCCTGAAAAAAAAAAAAGAAAAAAAAATGTATCAGTGGGAGCAATAGTTTAAAATGTCCTGTTTTCAGGTAGTTTTTCAAGTTGTGTCAGAGCTGCCCATGACCTGAACTGGAACAGAATTTCATCTGCCAGAGTTGGGATGCAGGTTCAATCTGGTCGTCTACATCCAAAATCCCTCTGGAGCCCATGGAAAACCAAATCACAAACCAGGGTTGGGCGGGAGCTCTGGAGATCACCCAGACCAGCCCTGGAGCTGGTGCCACAGGGACGTGTCCAGGGGGGATTGGAATGTCTCCAGAGAGGGACATCCCACAGCCTCCCTGGGCAGCTGCTCCACTCCACGGACAGAAGTCCTTCCTCGAGCTGTGGTGGAACCTCTTGTGGTTTAGTTTATGGCCATTGCTCCTCATCCTGTCACTGGGGAACCACCAAAAAGAGCCTGGCCTTGGCTCAAAGCCATGGAAGACCGAAGGAAAATCTCCCTTTTTCAGGCAACATCATTTTGCTGTTGACGCTTGAGCTTCACCCCATCTCTCCTAATTAACTCCTCCTGCTAATTAACTCCTGACAACCCGTTATCCTCTCCAGGATAAGGATCTTGGGTAGGATGTGGCTCTTTTGAGCAGCCAAGTATCAGCTTTCAGAGCTGCAATCCCCTGCTCTGCAGGGCTGCTGAAGAATAACCCAGATCTTTGCTTGGGCTGAAAAAAAATCCACTTTTCCCTCGGGCACTGAGGTGAGTGTGAGGTAGCAAATCACACATTACTGTATTTCCAAACTATATCCCCTTGCTTTACCTTTTAATACCATTTTTCCCCCTCCCAATGAATTGCAGATCCGTTATTTTACCACACAGTTTATTTGATCATCAGGGAAGATAAATGGCTTCTGCTGAAATATTAAACAAAGGGAAAATTAAAGTAGTGGGAAGAGTAAACAATACAGTAAAGCACAATTTCCTTTCTGCTACGTGAAGAAAACAGGTCTCTCTTTCTTGCTAAGCATCAGCACACATGCTCAGATCCTGGCCATGCAACATTTCTCACCAAAGTCCACGGGATTTGTGTGTCTGGGGGAATTTTTAACTGAATGGAACCGAAGGAGGGTTTTCTAGATGAGATCCACCCAAAAATAATTCATCACAAAGTTGATCACACGGTGGCTTTTAATTCCTCTGTTTGTGTTGGTGTTTCTTGCTTGCTCAGCATCACTTGAACCAAAGATAAAATGAAAAAAATGTGGTTTTAGTTGGGCTTTGGGCAGTGGTTAATAAAAGCAGGTGGAGATTTGCCTGGAGAAGAGCCCAGGCACAGCCACAACTGGCTCATCCCTCTGGTCACCAACAACTCCAGGGCACAACCAGCCCTTCCAAAGCCAGGGCTGGATCCTGGGAAGAGCTGGGAGGACACAAATCAGCAGGTGAGGAGAACCAGCTTGTTTGCTGAGAGCTGATGTCTTGATTCCTCCCAAAACATCCTGGAGATCCATTCACTTCACTGTGACACGTCTCCCCCAAAATGTGGGCTCATTCCAGCAGGGACTTCAGCTCAAACACTTGTTGGCAGCCCAGGATGTCGTTTGCCTTTGAAATATCCCAGGTGAAAATAAGTGATATCCAAAACTGTCCAATCTGCTCATGGGTAATTTATCCTGACTGCTGCTTTGGAAGGAGAGGCTTTTATTTCAGCTCCTGCTTGGTTTAGAATTTAAAACAACAAGTTTCTTATAGTATTCCAGAGACTCAGACTTAGAACTCTGAAATAATTTAGTCTGACAGCTGATTGATGGGAAGGAAGGACTCATTTCAAATGGACTTGTCTCTATTCCGTAGGAAATATCTGAATATCACATCAGTTTTTCTCATACTCACACAGCTACAGCCCAGTTTCTAGGTTGAATGATCATCAAAGAAATAGTTCTGATGGGAATACGACAAATAGCAGCGGATCAGGGTTTGCTCCACGGGTATTGATCTTCCTCTAAGTTTTACTGTGTTTTCTCAGCAAAGTTACCTGTGCATCAAAAAACTGTTCCTCACCCTAGTCAAGACATTCCTTACTGCAGTAAGACTCGTTTGTTATTGCTGGATTATTCCTGGAATCCGAGGTGGATTTTCAGACCGAACACTGTGTGGGGTGCAAGTGGCTGAAGGGAACATGAAGGACTGGGAGAGGGGCAATGGGACGGGACTGGGAGAGTTTATAGGGAAGGAATAAAATCCTGGAACCTCTGTAGCTGCACAGTGTTGAAGGTGAAGCTGAAAACTCTTTTTGGGAGGCAGAAAGCAGAGCTGGGGGTTCTGCGCTGCTGCCCTGGCAGTGACCTCCATCCCAGGCGGGATCTCCAGGGTGAAGGGAATGCAGATTCCATGCTCACTGAGCCCTGACCTTCCCCCTGACAGAGATGGATGCCCAGCCCTGCTAATGGGCTGTGGCTGTTTGTGCTGCAGCTTTGCACCTCAAGCACCACCCTGGGACGGGCCATCTCCCCCTGGGCTTCAGCCAAGGTCCCCGAGATCCCTCCTGCTGGAACCCCCAGCACCCTCGTGTGCTCCCTGCCATGCCCCCAAGGCTGTGGCACAACCACCAGAAACCTCTGGAAGTTGCAGTGGTTTTGCAGACACGGGTCTTCAGCTTTATCTGCTCACCCAAGTGAGCAGAGACAAACTGCACCTCGTTTTATGGCCCACGTTGGTGTACAGAGAGAGAAATGCGAACCTGGTTAGCAGAGACAAACCTCTGAAGGAAAAATTAAGGGATTGGGGGATCACTGATGCTGGTGTGGTTTTGTCAGAAGGTATTCACCAAAACAGTGAATGAGGGGCTTTCAGCATCTCCAGGATTTTTTGGTACTCAGAGTTTTAAAGCACATTCTGAGCAAGTCTCAGGTGAGAAACACCAGCTAGATCAGCCTGTGCTCTTTCCTAGTCTTCCTCTTCCCCTCTCACTCCGCCCAACTCTCTTTACCCTTCATCATCCCGGCGAGGAAAGAGAATTGCCCAAAACCAGAGTGATTCCCTCAGAAATCCAGGCTAGTGAGGTCACAACACTCCTTCCCTGAGAGCTTCACTTTCTTGATGGGTTAAAGTGACCCCTGAGCAGCCCATGGGCCCTTAAAAAGTGCCACTGCTGCAGACACAGAGACGTGCACAGTTTCTAGAGAAGCTTTTCCCCTTTTCCTTGGGGTGGTGGGAATGGAGAGGAGTGATCCAGCCCAGCAAGTGGCTTCTACAGCTTGGGAAAAAATAAGGAACCTCCTCCTCCTCTGGTGGAGGGCTGCAGGACACCCCTGAGATGTGCTGCTGATGAATACGTCTTCACTTTCAGAGCTACACTTGAGAAAGAAACAGATTCACACGCACACGAAAATAAAATCTCAAAAGAAAACATTTTCCTGGGCTATTGATAGGAATGCTGGGCACCCTCTTCCTGGACTTCTGTGTCTGACTTCAGGCCCTCCAGGACACAGGGCTAATTTAACAAGGCATGAATTTAAATATATTAAGAGCTAAACAAAACAGGGAGAGAATCTGAGGGGTGAAAAGTCAGTGCCCCTCCTTGTCCCGCTGTCTTCTTTTTGTTGGCTGCTGGGCCGGGAGACACAAAATCAAACTGAGCAACACAACCTGTCTGAGTTTTATTCAAATCAGCCAATTAAAACATCAAGTTGAAATGTCAACGAACATGTTATGGCCACTCAGGAATTAGAGCAGGAAAGCATCTGTCTGTCTTCACCACAAAGAAGGGAAGATTTTTAATTCCACTCCTGCAAAAGCCCTGACATAGATTGCAGCCATGAAAAACACCATCTGCAATGTGCCCTGACTGGATCGTTGTCATCAACTGCTGCTTTTACACTAAATTAGATCAAGTTAAACACCTTTTTTTTTTTTTAAATCTCAGGAGCTATTTACCATGGACAGGTCTGTCCTCGAAGGTGTGCACCTTCTGACACGACTTCAGCTGATTTTTACCTTTGTTTGCTGCCCAATTGCTGATTTGACCTGGTCCATGTTCTTATGAAAACAGCCAGATTGGAGCTCCCGTAGCTTTAAATTTCCCCCAATGTTCAGCAGTTTTCCAAAAACCTGCGATCCAGGAGCAGCCCCTCCTGCCACCAAATGCACCACCAATGACAGATCTGATGGTCAGTGATGGGAAATAACGGCAGGAGAACTTGGAGCCCAAGTGATTGTCCCTGTCCACCAGGAGAATGTGACATTGTGGTGATTCCCTCTTCCTGCAGGAACAACAGCAAGTGGAGCCTGTCTTTGAGAAGAAAGCTGGGAACACTCAGAAAGGCAGAAAGAAGGTATTCCTGGTAAACTTACATAGCCAGCACGGATTTAGGATATAGGTGCAATGTCTAGGCCAAAGCCCAGCGTTTCATGCTGCTCACAAATGAAACCAGCAGCCCCAGGTATTTTCTGATTTTCAGGGATTGAGTTACAGACAAGGACGGATGAAACCCAGGGCGTTCCCTGCCAGCCAGAATTTCCTGTGCAAACACCATTGGCCATATTTCTGGAGAAGTGCAGAAAAGCAGTTGATGTCTGCAGTAATTATAGAGTGTGAGAAAAAGTAGCATTTGCAATTCCCCATATCCTGAGCAAGAAAGCAGCACTGGGCATATGGACAAAGTATAGTTCAAATAAACACGGCCCATCCAAGAGGAAACTATTCCTTCTGCTAAAGTTTGACTTTTCTGGGATTAATTGCTGGTTGGATTTTTGAGCCTCAGTTCAATGATGTTCACACAGGTAGAGGAGGTTGCTGGAAGTTTGAATTCTCCAGGAGGAGACAGTGGTGGTAACGGGTTCTCCATGTCAGTGTTGTTCTCGTCAGGTTTAGAGCCAGAATGTGTCGGGTCACATCTGATCTGGGTGGAAATTACAGCCTGAAGAAGGTTTTTTTGTTTGTTTTGTTTTGCTAAGAGTGAAACATTTCGGGCTGATGTGGGGCATTTCACACAGATCCAGCATCTGTTCCACCAAGGCCCCTTTTCCTGCAAAGGGCTGAATTAATGCAGGAGCCTCGACTGCACTAAACCAACCCCAAAAATAAATCTTGGACTCATAATATACATTCAGAATGTATAGAGTCGTAATACACATTTTAAATACCATGGAAGGCCGTGCACATGCCTGTTTTACTCAGACTGTCCCACCACAAGAGGTTTATTTCCTCTATAAATTACCTCATGAATCTCAGTTTAGATGAGACCAAATCCTGTGCCAGTCATGTCCCAGCAACCGAATGTGTTGACACAGGAACAAGTAAAGCCTGAAAAGTCTGAAAGCACCACTTGGGTTTTGGCCAAGCACCCAAACCTTGTACCTGAGGTACAGACTGAGCCTTTCCCTGCCAGAGTTTGGGGGTCTCCTTCTCCCGGGAAGATTTGATCATATGAAACATTTTTCTCCAAGTCATTTTCATAGAACTCCAGAATGGTTTGGGTCGGAAGGAACCTTAAAGCTCCTTTCATTCCACCCCCTGCTCTGGGCAGGGACATCTTCCACCAGACCAGGGTGCTCAGAGGTTTGTTATTTTCTAACCAGTAAACACGAAGAGCATTAAAAAATGTAACTACGTACTTGTCCATTTTACTCTTTTTAGGTAAAACCTTTTAGCAACCCCTAATTCTGCCCTCAAGCAAAGGCTGTTGGTTCCTGAGGCCACCAAGGCACTGCTGGGAGGAAACACTGAAATGACAAACGACCACAGACCAATGTGTCACCAGAGCTCCTGGCAGGTTGAGTTGGTTCTTTTGGGTCCAAAAGTGATGGAAAGGGAACAAACCTGAGCCATCTATAGATGGATAAGAATGATGAAGGTGGAGTTTTTTTCCCCCTCCAACATTTTGTCCAAGATAGAGCTGTTTATTCATTTTATTACAGAATCACAGAATATCCTGAGTTGGGAAGGACCTATGAAGACCATCGAGTCCACCAGGTGTCTTTGGAAAAGGCTGAGCGTTCAATCTCCAGGTTTAAACTTTTTATAGAAAACTTTGGAAATAACAGCAAATCCATGGCAATGAAACACAACAATGGCCACTTAATCCCTGAGTCTCCAGAATCAAACCCCCAAGGTTATACCAAAAAGAAAGGGCAAAAATCAGATTCTTCCCCTCAGAAACTCCTGTTGCTGTGGGATTTTTTCAGCTGAAACTGAAGTAAAACCCGAAGTTCTGGAGGGGATTCCTGTGTTCCCCCTGGTGCAGATTCACTCAATCACTCGATCTGGGCACCACTAATCTGGTTTTACTGTAGGATCCCGAGTTCTGCTGAGGTTTTCAGGGTGCTGCTCTAAGAGAAGTAATCAGCAAAATGATGAGCATAGAGGAATTTTATTTTTAGGGAATTGGGACCACAACTTCCTGAAAACTACCAGACCAGATAATGTCTTTTTCCCTTCTCTCTCTTTTATGGCAGGCACTTGTTCTAAAAAAGTTGCACAACTTTCTTTAAAATGGACTTTTAAAATCCATCATTTAATGCAACCCTGGAAAGTCAGCTCCTGTGCTATTTCCTTTCCTTCCTTCCTCTACCTCTCTTTTTCTTTATTAACTCCATCCCTGCATTTTAAATCAGCTACGAGAAATAAAGAGAAAGGAGGTTTGCGGGGTTTGAAATCGCTGCAGTGTGACAGGGTGATGTGGGGTTTTTTTGTGTGTTTGAGTCTAAATGAGGCTTTAGAAAATGATCTGGTATCCCTGAAATGGCTCTGCCATGGTCAGACACCATTAGGCAGTGGGGGAAGATTCCTCAGGGACAGCTGAGACCAGACGTCTGAATCCCAGAGGATGGAGATCACTATTTACTTTCCTGCATGGAGAATTAATGGACGTCTCCATCTTCCACCAGCAGCCCTGAACCAGTGAGCAGAGAGGAAACGGAATGAGTGGGGGAAAAAAAATGGCATGTGTGTTTTTCCCTTTTTCCTTTGGTGCACATTCATGTTTTCACTGAGTATTTGCACATTATTCTTTGCTTTCTCCCTGTAGGATTTTCTTCCCTGACTTTCAGGCCATTCATCTGTCCTGAGGAGGTACCTAAAGATAATGAAGAGGCTCATAATTTAGTAATCTTGGCCATCTTTTACTTGGAAGATTAATTTTTTGGCCTTTAAGTGTCAAGGTTGGTTAAACTGAGGGAGCAGCAGCAAAAAGCACCAGGCAGAGGCAGAGACAGGAACCTGGGCTGGGGCAAATACACAAAATAAATGAGTCCTGGAGCCTCTGCACTATCTGCACAACCATGGCCTGGTGATGATTAAAACAGAAGCACTCCCTGACACATCTCAGGGAAGTTGAGAGCTCTGAGTTGTTCCTTTCATTTTCTTCCTCTTGTTTATTTTTTCCACAGGAAATTATGTCCTTGGGCCTGTCCTGTGACTCCCCACGTCTCGTGGTGCTCTGCAAATGCTTTGGAACCTTGTTGTCTCTCCTCAGCACAGTGGGATGGCCTGGATGGGGTTCGTGGAATTGCCTCTGACAAGGTGTGATCCTTGAGATGGGACTGGGTGAAATGAGTTTTGTAGAATAGTTTGGGCTGGAGGGGACTTTGAAAGGTTATTTAGTGCACACCCACTGCACTGAGCAGGGACATCTTCAACAAGAGGCTGCTCAGAGCTCCATCCAATGTGACCTTGAATGATTCCAGGGATGGGGCATCCACCACCACTCTGGGAAAACAGTGTTTTTACACCCTCATCATAAAAATATTGTTGTTTATAGTCAGTCTAAACCTCTCCTCTGTTAGTTTAAACCATTTTTCTATCACTATGAGCCCCGTTAAAAATCCTGTCCCCATCTTTCCTGTAACTTCCCTTCAAGCATTGGAAGCCTGCAACAAGGTCTCTCTGGAACCTTCTTTTCTGGTTGGAAAACCAGAACCCTGAAAATGAACTGCAGTCTTGCACCAGTGCAGGCTCTCGTCCCAGTCTGCCCATATGCCTGATTCCCAGAACACAAGTGTGGAAGGGCTGAATTTATGGGGTAGCAACTCATCTGGAGTCCAACAATTCTTCCTTCCCAGCGGTGTCTCCTCCCAAATCACTCTGGATTCACTGTTTGCTTTCCAAGCACATGGGAGAGAACAGAAATATCAACTCTGCATATCATTTAAAAACCGATAAAACGATTCCACACCCTCTCCCAACACTGTGATGTGTCTGTCAGGGGGTTATTGTTCCTATTATCCTTTTCTTGGTACACGATACGAGTCTGAAATATTTCACAGCTGGATCCAACTTGTCCTCTGGGAAATTTGCCTTTTCTATCAGTGAGTGAAGACAAGGCTCCAGCCTAATCTCATTTAATTGTCACCAGCTCCTCGTGTCCTCCCCAACCCTCTGTGTGTGTGGTGCAAACCTGGAAATAACAACTGATTATGTCCCGACTTGCCACTGGAAATGTCCTGAAGGCTGGTGCTTCCCTGGGGTCACTCCCAGCCCACAGCTGGGAATTTAACAGGGCGAGTTTTTATTTTCCCAGGAGTTTGCCCAGCCTTGGACAAACAGTGCTGGGTCCAAGGGATGCTTGAAGGTGTCAGTGGTTTGTTTTACTGGGAAGTTGAGTGTCCACCAGCATCTCCCTCACTCCTGGGCCTCCCAGCTGCACTGATTCCCTGGCACGGGAGGTCCCAGAGGACTTCTTGGATTCATGGAGATCTGGGGCAGAATGTGGTGCCTCCCGGTAGTCATTGCTGGGGCTTCCTGCTCACTTTTATTTCAATTTTTATTTCATCTTGACTTTGGATGTGGCTGTGCCTCTTCAAAAGGATGAGATTATTCATTTTCCTATTCCTCGATTTTTGATTTTAGGAATGATTTCTTCACCCGTTATCTTTATTCAATACAAAGTTCATAATTCAGGACAATAGAAAGTGAAAAAGGGAGAAAAAATGGAAAAATAAAATTACTCCCTTTTATTCACTTGTCATTATTTTATAAATAGGAAAAATATTCAACATTATGTTGTCTGCAAAAAAAAAATTTTAAAGGATGGAAATTTCTACCTCTTTTTTTTCCAGTTTTGTGCCTTTTCTGCTTTTCCAGCATAGAAAAGAATGAGTAGAGGGGAGAGGAGGAGGAAAGAGTCAGCCATGAAGGAAACAAGTTTTGTGATGAAAAATTGAAGCGCTTAAAATGGAGCGTGGAATCTCATTTTTGTATTTTTAAACACAGGAATGAAGTCACATCTCCAGACTGAAAATGTTGTTCAGGCTGACATTTCAAAATGAAACACGGGTTTTCATTTCAGAAGATAATTTCATCTCCACACACACACACACACGAAATGAAAATGAATTTTGAAATGAAAACACCACAGGGGGATAACATTTTCAATTGAAAATTTTTAATTTTTTCCCCCTTCCAATAAATAAATGACTTGGTTTTCCAGGAAGCTGCAAAACTGAGAACAGAGGGGGGAAACATAACGAAACAAAAGGAGTTTTGCCACATTAAGCATCAGGGTTTGCTAAAAAAACATGTGTGTTAACAACGATTATTTTTGGCACTAATTCATCTGCTAGGAAGGGATCTGCTCAGAAACACATGGCCATGATTTACAAGTTGTAAATAAAACATTTGTTGTTATTTAGGAGTTTAGCAGCCCCTCGGGTCATGGAGTTTGTGATGAAGCCAAGGCTCAGCTCCTGTCAGTGAACTTTTCCTACACGGGATATTTTTGGAGACATTGGGTGCAGGACCAGAGCGATAAAAGGATGAGCATTCCTTCATTAATCAAGTTGGAAAATCCCTTTTCGCATGGGGTGTTCCTGGGGATGGAGTGTCTCCCAATAAACTGGAGTGGTCAGGGCAGAACCCCCAGGAATGCTGCCCTTATTCCAGGGATCCCGTTACACCATCACCCAGGAGCACTCCCAAGTTTGGAATATTACCTGAGGAAATGGCAAAGTGATTCAGGTCACACTGGACCCACCTGGGCAAGGAGGAACTGGGGTCCAGTTCAAATCCAGGCTCCTCTGGCGGCAGAAAACTCGGCTCATCCCTCAGGATTGATGCCTGGACTGCCAGAGCAGCCCTGGAAAGGATGCGGCAGTCGGTGCAGACCCTCAGAGGCAGGTCAGATGTGACTGTGTTTGCAGGACACATGTGAGAGCTGCTCTGGGGTGGGAAGGGGCTCAGGGCAAAGCTGAACACACAAAGCCAGAGCACCCAAGGTTTGTCTGCTGCAGGAGAATGTGGGTGAAACACTGGGTGAGCTGATGTTGTGCCCAGGTCAGGCTCAGTGTGAAATCCCAACTCACCCCAGGGTTATATCCTGATTTCCAGCTTTATCAGCCTTGCTTTCACAAACTGCTGCATGGCTTAGTCAGGATGCTTTCATTTTTGCTTTTAAACCAGCACACACGTCCATTCCCCCAGTTTGGGCGTTGGAACTGGATCATTTTTAAGGTCCCTTCCAACCCAAACCATTCCACGATTCCGTGATTACGCCTTGTGTAAATCACAGTAAATGGACGAGGCTGCAAAGCAATTTGGGGTTTGGGGGACTTTTCCGTGAGTTATCCATAATCAGAGGCAGTTGGCTCCCAGCAGAAGAGATGAAGTGTCAGTGCACAGGGAGGAAAATTGTGCCTTCTGTTTCTCCTTTCGGGATATAAACCACACGCTGCATAACTGGGTTGGGGATGAAATAAGCCCGTGGTTCTCCAGCTGCACAGCCTGTACTTTTTAGCATTCTCTTACGTAAAGAGCATGCAAATATATTAGCAGGAAAAAAAGCTGAATTTGCCCATTAAGGCATGTGATTAATGCAGTGCTGAAAGCTCGTTTAAGGGACTGTATATTGCAGCTCACTCGAGAAACAGAGAGAAGAACAAGGACACAAAGCTGAGGGCAGGAATGAAGCAAGTGTGGCTGTAGAGGGCACTCAAGATCTTTGGGATTTCTTAGGAAGAGGAGAAAACTCCAAGTTGCTTTTTACGCTTCACTGTTGGAAAAAAATTAACCCTCTTCAGGAGCAAGTGGGACCACATCAGACTCCAATATTCCAGCATCTCCCCTTTTAACCACTAATAACAGGTTGTGCTAATTTCTGTTTGGATTTGGGGTTTCTTTCTTCCATTGCTAAGAACTGGTGAGTTGTGTGGAGCCTTCTGACAGCACTGATTTCGGCAAGACAGGATCTGTTCAGCGCAAAGAAATCTCATCCCTTCAAAGCAGAAATCAGCCTGAACTGCTGAGAAATGGCAATTCATTGTCACGATGTCGTGGCTGAACAGAGGGACCACAAAGGGATCTGGTCACATTGAAAGGAATCCTGAAAAAGCTTCTCTGTGTCTCAAAACACTTGGGGTGTTTCACTGTTTAGCTTTGCACGTCTCTGAAATGACTGGGTTTGGCTTGGATAAATCGAGTTCTTTCTTGTGGTATTTTCTACCATCAGGAATTGGAAATCTCACAAGAAATCCTGTCCTGATGAGATTCCCAGCCTGATATCCAGCCTGCGAGAGAAACTGCTGATTAAATTTTGGATTTCAGCACTTCATATGAGTCAGGTCAAATTCTGGAAGAGAGGAAGATCTGAAATGCCTCGTTGTAGGCCGAGGATCGTTTTCAGATTGCAGGCCATGGACTCCAATCCAATATTCCGGGCAAAGTCTGCATCTTCAATCAGCGTGGGCTATCTTTCCCCGCAAGGGTACTTGGGGTTTATTCCATGCAGCTGATCCCACAGGCTCCTCTCCAGAAATCTGCACAGTCATCTTGTTTTTCCTGGGTATCCTGTCAGCTTTGCAGCAGCCCCAAGTTAGAAAATCCAGCGTGACTAAGAAGTCTGGCTGCTCCCTAATTACATTGCCAGGGCTCTTGTGGTGTCGCTTTCTCTGGAGTTTCTATTCTGGAAGAAGTGGCCTAATAATAACATTATAATTGCCCTGCTATGATTTCACTGGGAACCTGCCCCGTGTACTCAAGTCTTAAGCGCGGATCCAAAAAAATACCGCAGGGTGCAGAGGAATTCTGACAGAGCCTCAGCAGAGCCACGCACACCCTTCAGGAACATGAAGCTTCCTAAATGAAAATAATTTGATTTCACTCAGCTGATCCCAAGGCCACACTCTCCCCATCCAGATCCCTTCTCATGCCCTGCACTTCTGAGGTCATTTCATTTTTCAAGCACTGCACCTTCCATCCCCCAAATTAACTGCAGATGCAGAAGCTGAAGACACCAAGATATCCTGGTGAATTGGTTGAACTGAACTACTGGAAGCCTTACAAGTTACTGACCATCCCAAATTGATGTTGTCAGCTCTTTCTGAGTGCTTTGTGAGCTGCATAATTCCCTTCAAAAAGGAACTGACTGCTCTTGGCTCCTCCACTTTGGAAAGGGGTGGAAATCAAAGTGATGAGTTTTAGCTATGGTTTGGACACAGGTTTATAGTTCAGATTCAATGGTAGTTTGTAATATTGAGATTATAAAAGGCATTTTCAGCTGTGATCCAAAGAAAGTGAGTGAGCTGGGAGCTGTTGGAAGGGATTTTCCTGGTGGTTACTTCCATGGGGAGTAGGAACAGGCTGAGAGCAGCCAGCAAGTGAGATGGGCGTTCATCTCCCTTATCCTGAGACCTGGCGGAATTTAATCTTCAGGTTCCATTTTTAGTCCACCCAAATAAATAGAGTAAATAATAAGTAGAGTAAATAATAAGTAAAGAAGTAAACAGAACCAACCAAGGGACTGTGACAGAATATTCCCCTGCAGCTTGTCAGAGTTTATCTGGGTACAGGAGCATCTCTCAATCATGTCAGTGATTGATGGCTCAGACAAGTCAGGGCTTTCAATATTCCCCACTCGAGAGGTGGCTGCTGCCTCTGTTTGGCCAGGCAGTTCCTGCTGTATTGTTTTTTTCCTCCCCTGGCTGCATTCCCATGGATTTTGGCATGAATAAGTGCATGTTCGAACAGTCACCCGACCTCGGGATGCACTTCCACAGACATCTGTGGCAGCACAGGTTAACGGGTGAGGGGATGGGGCTACATCACAAGAGGCTACTGGGGAATTTCTTTGGGGAAGCAGATCTTTGTACTTGAAAAGCAGCAAAATTATATGGAAGCCTTCTTGTCTGAGCTACAGTGAACTCATGGATCAGTCAGGGAAGGCAGAGTAAGTGGCAATCAGCCAGTTGGACCAGGTAATGTAATAACCACTCCCTGTTCCAACGGGGTGCTGGTGACAAGACCAGGATGGTTTTATCCGGATTTACACCAAAAGACAAATGTTTGTTGGGTTTTTTTAAGCCTTCGGAAAGGGGAAATAAAACTCTATTTCTGTCTGAGAAACAGAATAAAATATTGAAGTGTGCAATGCAAGCTTTCCCTGGGAACCACAGATCTTCTCGGTTAACGAAAAATTATGTAGCTTAACAAAAATAAAGTAAAATAAAATAAAGTAAAAAGGTACCACATGTTCCTCCCCAAGTGCAAGTCAAACAATTGGGATTACATTTAAGTCCTGCTCTGACATCATGCTATAGAAAACCCTGGAAAATCCCGAGGCTGGAGCGCTGAGCTCCACTGTGCTGAGCTAGCACGGACAGCTGGGGCTGAGCATCCCAAGGCACAAGGAAGGAACATTTCCTCACCCTCAGGGTTGGGGATGTGTCCCAGGAGAGCAAAGGAGCTCCAAACAAGTGGCACCTCGGCTGGGTGAGCTGGGCAGCCCCAGAGCTGGGGTTCAGCTGCCCCCAGCTCCCGATGCCGGGGGCGATGCCAGAGCCAGGACAGCCCTGGAATACTAATGGGCAGCTGTGGAGCTGCCTGTTTGTTTTTCCTATTGAAATAGCCACGCAAATAAGACACTGGCACAGAAAGTCAGTGCCCTGGGAGCTCATATGATACACAAGATTCATTGCTCTCCTCTCCTTGGACTCCCCCCTTCGAGGTCTTTTTTTTGCCTTTGTTTTTTTCCCTTTTTCTCACTCATTCTTCCTTCTCCCCTTCTCAAATTAAGATGAAAGCACAGACTGCCTGGTGCTAAACCTGCCAATTACTTTTAAAAAAAGACCCTAATTTTTCAAAAGTGACTTCAAAGTGCTCCTGCAAGTGTGACACCCGAGGCATTGGGCACTAACTCCGGGATGAACACAAGTCCTGTCCTGGGAAGAGTCCCAGCTTCATGTCCAAGGGCCAGGAGGGAGCATAAGCAGCACCTAAACAGCTGGAACTCTCCAAGGGGAAAGCCTGAAGTGATTTAGTCCCTGAACATCCCATAGCCAAACCTACCAGAGACACATAATTAGTTCCAATTAGGAAAAACAAGTCCATCCAGATTATGCTGTAACATGAAAACGGGTTTAATTTGATTTTATCGCTCCCAAGGGACACTGTCAGAATTTATCTGTATTAAAAAATAAGAGAAAAAAAAACCCCAAATAATGTGGAAATGTGGGTATCTTTGAGCTTCCAGGTCTGGGTGGTCCATGGAAACGAGAGGATGGGACAGGTATTAAAATGGATTGTGGGAGCTGCTGCTCTGGAGTCAGCCTGTCCCGAGGAGAGGGGGAATTGGATGGGCTGATGGAAAGGGCTGCAGCCAAAGGCTTGTGGCACAGCATGGAGTTTCAAAAAGCTCAGAGGCCCTAAATGAAGTGAATATTTCATGTTTGAAGGCTTTGCTTTTGCTCAGAGAAGCTCAGGCCTTTTATCCAGGTCTAGTGTCCGTAGACAAGTAATAACACATTGAAACGGTGAAAGGGAGATTTTAGATTTTTGTGCCTTTGATTGATGGGGGATTTTTTGCTGTTTCCCCAGAAAATAACGAGTGTGTGGCTCCTCTTTCAAAACCTAGAGCCCGTGCTGCATGGAAGATGTGAGAAACATTACTGAAACCTGCTCTCCAACAATGCAAACTACTCCTGACCACACACTTGTGCTGCATAGCAGGGATTGAAGAACTCTGTGGGAATGCAGTATCCTGTGTCAGACAGGGGCACTTGGGATCCAGGAGTAAATCTGAGACTCTTCTTGTGAGCAGAGCTGGAATGTGTTACCCTGCATCCCAGATCTGACTCCACTGCATCTTAATCAGCCTCCCCAGAAACATCTAGGAAAAAAAAGAAGTCAGGGTTAGGTTTCAATGGTTGTAGGACAAAATATCTCGAGATATTGAGTTTTAGCTTGCAGACAACAAGAATGTGTGTTTAGGGCTGAATGGGAATTAGATCTTGGAATGTCTGAAAGAGAGGAAACATGGTTTCATCTCCTTTCTCCACCACAGACATGCTGGGATGTGTTTTCATCACTCCCAGTGCTGGGATTAACAGCTCAGGCGCAGCATTGCCTCAGCACTGGGAACACCACCCAACTGGATCCTTACTGGGATGTTCCACACTCACTGGAGGCAGAATTTGCCTTCCCTGGGCTTATCCAGCTCAAAGCAGGATATCATCTCTTCACCAGGAGTTTCTCTGCTCCGGAGGGAGAGCTGTGGATCCTCCTGACATCCCTCTGATGTGAAGCCTGGCAGGAGCCTCTTTAGAGGGGAGTCTGGCTAACAGGCTGGGAATAGAGCATGGAAAACAGAGACTTGCTCTGGTACCCCATCAGTGAGGCCAGGGAGACACTTTATTTTTAGTTTCAGCTGTTTTGATGTCCTGGGTGAGGAGTCAGCACAAAACCCTCCTGCCCCAACCAGTCACCAGGCATTCCCTTGACTCTTGTTTCCCAGGCCAGGTCCGGCTTGTGCTGCTTTAATGCTCTTTCTTGGATCTCCTCAGCTCATTTTGAAGTAAACAAAGGGTCAGACTTTCCCGTAATCCTCACACATCATTGGCATCTTTGTCTGTCTCTGCCACAGAGCAGAACAAACACAAAGGCTGAGCTCCCCGTACCCTCTGCACCAAGTCCTTCGAGTGTGAAGTGAAAATGTTGGCAGGAGAACATGGGAAAGTTGGGCAGTTGCCTGTGCCCTACCTGGCTTGCAGATAAAAGAATTAGATTGCCAAGTCTGCCAGTCTTTTCAGCTTGACAAATCCACACACCAGGCATTTGAATGGACATGAAAAGTTGAGGGAATATCCACTCTGGAGCGACAAAGCTTCGCTTCTTGTATTGCTCCTCCAATGAATTCAGATAATCTTATAAAACTCCAGGCTCCTTTATTTCTGTCTCTCATTGTGCTGTTCTGTAAATCATGGATTCCTATTATTCCTTTCTTTCCCGTTCCAGCTTCCTAATTTTTTTTCCCAGTGGTTTTATTTCCTGTGTCCGTGGGTTTCTGTCCTCAAAGGAACAGTTGCTGCCCACAGAAATCCAGCCTGGCTTTATCCAAACTGCAGCAGCAGGACCAGCAATCCCCATCCCCAGCAATACCTGCAGTGCTCTCTGCATCCCTCCAGGCTGCCAATTCCACGGGTGGAAAAGAGCCCCTTAATATCCCAATTCCTCAGGCAGCAGATGCTCCAGGGACTCTCTGAGTGACAACAGCCACCAATTATTCGGCAAATATTTGGCTTCCTGAGCACCTAAATAAGTGGCTCAGGTTGCTCAGACACAAGGGTAGAACTGAGAACTCCTGTTTTCCACCACAAGCTGCTGCAGGAGAAATCCTGGGAGGCCATGGAGCTTCCCAGGACTGTGGAGGTAGAGGGGAAGAGGAGATCAAACCCCTCAGGATCATTTGCATCTTTCCCAATATTATAAGTCCTTGTTAGAGCTGCTCTTTTTCTGAAGGTATTTTTTTATATATAAGTTAATTCCTAGTTGTTATTTGCTAATTGCTGCTGGTATTTAATTATGGCAGTTTCAATTACACAGGCAGCCACTAATCCACATCATTCAATGCCGTTTTCCAAAATTCTACTCCAAACATTCTTTGTGGCCCTCAACAAACACAGGCAGTGCTCACTTGGCCCACAAGTCACACTGCAAATATTTTCACAAAAGCAAGGATGAGCAAAACGATCCCAGGGCCAATTCAATTCATTACACAGACTTCCACCCATGTTTAATCTGGAGACATCCAGTTGTTTTCCTGAACTCTCTTCCCAACCCTAAATGAAATGAGGACCAAGCCTACTTGGACCGTCATGGACTGAAGAAAAATGTGCTGTAAATGAATTTCTAGGTCTTCTTACCTTGCCCCAAGCTGAGACAGAAGTGGTGCTCTGCCACCTTCAGATGCTCCTCAGGGCTCTTTGAGACAGAATTAACACAAGCTGGTTCTTCAGGAGAGCCTTTGATGAGTCAAAGACCCACTTGAAGGTGACAAGAGGCACAAAGTGCCCTTGGAGTGGGGCTCAGTTCTTGTTGGTTCAGGTTTCACCTGAGCCCTTAATCACCTGTCACAGCTTTAAAGTGAAGTGCATCCCTCAGCAAATCCTCACTGCAGGCGCCCAGGAGCCTCTGCCAGTCACTGGGAGTCCAAAATCCTGTGCAAACAAACTGAGGGGCTGTGCTGGCACACAGGAGAGTGATGGATCTCTAACAGCTCTGCCACCTTTGGGGAGGCACAGAGAGACTGCAAACAAAGAGGGTGTTTTCCCTTCCTTTTTAACTCATCCTTCAATTTTGGTGATACTAATGGACTGCCCAGGGCCAGGACAGGCTGGAGAAGTGCTCTGAGTGTCCTCAGGACCAAAACAATTTCTCTGCTGTGTAACCCAGGTGAGGTTTCTGTATTCCAGGGGGAATTCCCTTTGGCACCAGCAGATCTCCATCCCTTCGGTGTGTTGTGCATCACAAACACTCCGTGTTACTCAAGGCTGCAGGAATTTATCCTGTGTCTACTCATGCTGGGATTTTATCCTTCAAATCCACATAATTTCCAATTTCAGTTACAAAGTATTAAGTTTTTAGGAGCAACAGTAGCTAAACCACTACCTTCAATAACTTGAAAACCAGAAGCAGGGCAAGGAATTGTTTTATTCCTGCGGATTTTTTAACTTACTTGTTGTAAGAGAATGAAAAGCTTGTGGTGTTCACCCACAGTAAAAGTTTGCAGCCTGTGTATCATCACAAAAAATTAGGAAACTCCTGGAGAAATCAGAGAATCATCAACTCTGCATTTAATCAAGCCCATTTTTTTCTGCTAACACTTTGCAGATTCTTATTGTACCTGGTATTAATTTTTCTCTGTTTGTGACCATCTAAGTCCAACCAAAGGTCTGTAGATTCTGTGTGGCTTGAAAAAAAAATGCCTGAAGAGCTCAGACTCAGTAAATGGACCTTGCTGCTTTAAAACCCCTCATAAAATCAAATATTATCTTAAGAAATCCTAATCAAATTAATCTTCAACTCCATCTTCCCTCTCTTCACCCTATGACTTCACCCTGAGCTTGCCTGAATATGACCTGAATCTCATTTACTTCCCATTAAAAAAAAAAAAATGAAGTGAACTTCTAAAAAAAAATAACCTTTCAATTACCTTTTAAACTCCTAAAAGAGGACTCATTTGGACCATGACATCATCCTCTGATGATTTTAGCACATGGGCCACATTCCCTGGTTGACCTCATTTATCTGAGTTAACAGAGATAAGTGGCCAGTGAAATATGAAATTCCTTTGGAGTCATTGGTGACTCCGAATCCTTTTTCTTACATCTCCAGCCAGGTGCCCACTCCTGGTGAAGGACAGGGACACTGGATGGGGGTTGTGCAGCCACAGACCTGCACACAGAGCTGGATCCTGGGATATGGATGAGTCCGTGTGCAATAACTTTGCTTGGACATCCACAGCAATGAGCCCTTCCAAAGACCCATCCATCTCTCCCTTCCCAGACACCTATTTTAACATGTGAGGGATCTCTCTCCAGAGAGAGACAATTCTCTCCTCTCCTGATAAGGGCAGCCCAGGCTGACTGATGGCTCCATTTGCAGTGTCTAAGGTCCATGAAGATGGATTCCACCCCCAACAACCAGCACAGCCAGCAGCAGGAAAAGATGGATATTTAAGGAGCTGCACAAATCTCCCAAGGCACAGGATGTCTGATCAGCACAGTAGAAACAGGATCTGGTTCAGCTCCAATCCACAGGCTCTGTGAATGTGTAAACTCAATCTGAGAGAGTTTTTCTCTTTGAGGGGCTGGTTAAATAACCATGGCCATGTGCCATTCTGTGAGCACACTCACAGCTCATGGATAAACTGTCCAGATACAGCCTTAAAACTACTGACACAGGTTTAATCAATGTAGTTCTTATTTTGGAGATGCACGTGCTGAAAATAAGAACCACATCCCTGGCCCAGAGCCCCAGAACATGAGGGCTGCTGAAGATAAAGTTGGTAGTGTGGTATTTTCATCAGAGGCCTTTGTGATGGCAACATTTCCCATGGGTTTTGTTGTCAGGTTGTTGCCTCGAGACCATACCCAGGCTCAGAACTGCAGCAGGGGAGTGGGAAACATCGGCCCTTGCTCCTCACTTTGGCTTGTGGAAGGGTGACAGGAGAGGGAAGAGACCCAGGCACAGTGTTACGAAATACAACGTCTCCCCATCACTTCACAAGGGTCTCGTGCTGGGGGTCATCTGGTTTTGGTGAGGGGGTTTTGTAGTTGTTGTTGAGGGGTTTTCCCCCCCAGAAAAAAATTCATGACAACTCACTACAGCTGTGAGAGACTCATCTTTTAGAGCAATGTGGAGCAGTTTGAAAACTTGTCTCTGAGTCCTATTCCATTGTCCTGTGACCTGGTTTGCCAGCCAAGTGTTGGAAGCAAAGCCAAGGCGGCCCTTTTCCAGGTACCTGCCATGACCCACTGGATGTTCCATTGGAACCACACGTTATCATCCTTCAAATCAAGGAATAATGCAGCATTTGTCCTTCCAGACAGCTCTCTGTTTTAATGGCTAAGCCATTAAAAACCTATCAGCTCATCCCTGTCTCCCAGGCCTTTGCAGCTGAGAGCAGCTTAACCATGAACTCCAATGTGGGGGAATGAAAACCACACTGTGGCTTTTAAATCAACCTCCCCTCATTTCCCCTTCCCTCTCCTGTCTCTTCAACCTTCCTTTCCCTAACCAAGCCAAGCCTTTTCCAGGCATCAAATACCACCTCACCTGCATGTCCTGCTCTGCAGGAGCCTCTCCTGAGCTCCTCCTGCTGTATATCAGGGGATTATGAGACACTCAACATCAACGTGGGAGCATTCCAGGTAACTCCGCCAACCTGCAGCTCAAAAGAGCTGTTTTATATCTCTTCTGCTCTCCCAGCCCCTGCCAGGCTGCCCTCCTGTGCCCAGGTACTCTTTAACACACCCCAGAAACCTCTTGTTTTGTTATTCTTCGTGGATCTTCTCGCTCGTTTTCCATTTCTGCAAGATGAGTTTTAATGGGTTTGATGCAGCACCAGGAAAGTCTCATTGGAGACATAATTAATGGATGGTCAGCAAAGGAAAACTTCGACTTAGCAAATGTCATATATCAAGTGAACAGGACCAATTAAGGTAGCCAGGTTTTCAGCAGAAGTAGCTTTAACATCATCAGGATTTCCTACCGAATGTACTGTTTGGAAAAGGTGAGTGGAATCGGGGGTGATGGCAGAGAGGGTGGAATTTGTTTTTCCATGGTGGAAAGTAATCTGCCACTCTTGGGAATGCTTCACCAACACCAACTGCAAAAACATCCATGTTGCCAGTTTACATTAGGGATAATATTGTGACTGCATTTAAACTGGAAGAAACCACTCCATCAGTCAAAGGAGGATTTCAGGGGATATGACCTTGAGTAATGTTCTGGCTTAGTCAAAACTGTGGATTTGATCATTAATAATATTTTGCATGATCCTTTTTTTTATTATTATTATTCAAAGCAGATTTTGTCAGCCAAAGGAGTGAAACCCTCTCTCATGTTCAATCTCTCTCCATTTTAGGGCAGGCAAGAGGAATCTCTATGAAAATACCCTCTGTTGGCCAAAATTGAAAAGATAACATTCCTAAGAGTGAGACTGGATTCACCTAAGGTCTCTTCATGTTCTAAGATGGTTAAATTTGCAGCCTCAGCAGCTTGGACAGCAAAACACAGCTAAGAAAGAGGGAATTTTTCCCAGCTGGAAATGCTGGAAATGTATCTGTGAGAGGCTTTCGTAGGTAACAGTTCACGTGGGTACAGCAGAGCCATGGGCAGCTGGGGGGTGGTGTCTGAGCTGGGGGACCTGCACAGCTCACAGAGGGTCACAGAGCCACAGGATCACAGGATATGTTGGATTGGACAAGATCCCACAGGCTCATCCCCAAGAGTCACCCCCTGTCCTTGGGAATATCATCCCAACCCTCCTGGAGCTCTGGCAGCCCTGGGGCTGTGCCCACTGCCCTGGGGAGCCTGGGCAGTGCCAAACCATCCTCTGGGGGAAGAAGAACCTTGTCCTGAGATCCAACCTGCCCCTGCCCTGCCCCAGCTCCAGGCCATTCCCTGGCTCCTGTCCCTGGTCCCGTCAGATCAGAGATCAGGGTCTGCCCCTCCTCTGCCCCTCTCCTCTTCCATTGTCACTGCAATGTGGTCTCCCCTCAGTCTCCTCTTCTCCAGGCCGAATAACCTGATCATTCCACACCTTTCTGGGTGTGTTCCATCAGTTTGAGTGGTGGGATGTCATGGCACATTCCTTCTGGGAACAGGGAGACGTTCCTCTCCCAAGGGACGTTCCCTCACCTCTGGAGGACAGTGGGTTCTTGCCAGGCTTTAACCCAGAGATGTTCATGGACAAGCCTGAAGTGCAAACTGCAAATGGTTTATTTTTGGGTTGAGGCCATGGAACTTGACCCCTGAGGACTCCTTGGCCCTGTTTAATGAATTGGCCGGTTGTCACTGCTCTCACTGACTCCCCTGAGTCGTGTCTCACTATTTGTCACCTGGACAGCTGCTGAGTTTTTCCTCAGAGCCTCAGGAGAGGCAAATAAAAATTACAAACAGCATCCACAAAGGCTGGATGGACAGTAACACACAGGAGCTCATGTCCAATTTTGCCTTCAGGAGGAACTCTTCAGCAAACACACGTGGACTCTGCCTCTGGCGAGCCCAGCACTCGCCAGAGCACCAAAGCCCAGCTCAGCAGGGTAAGTTATCAGTCCAGATCCAGTGAAAGATTAATCCCTGTGGGAGTTTGGTTCCTCTATTTTTCATGCTGCTCTGCTCCAGCCAGATTTATGTGTCAGGAAAAACATACAAAGGGAATCCGATTTACTTGCAGAAGTTCCTGTTGGGTTTGATTTATGTTTGAGTAAATAAAGACGTATGTCTTGTAGGTATTGCTCTCTGGCTCCTTTCTCTTCATGGATCTAATTTATCAGCCTCCTTCTTTGCTGGCCTTCTATTTATGAGTGTTTGCAAGGAAGGCAGTGCTGGCTGCAGGGAATGCCTCTGACAATTTGAGGTTTAACTTTTGGAATAGTTTTTCACTCAGTTTTGCTGCTCTTCCAGGAGCCTTGAGCTGCTCATCTCGAAAGAACTTTATGGACATTCCTTCTGCAGGGAAAGGAACATCCCTGCTTGTTGTTTTGTAAGCCACATGGCAAATGAATTATCAAATGAGGCCAAGGAGTCGTGATGGGTCAAGATCTAGGATCTCAACAAAGAGGCTGAAAGACTAATCCATAATTGAGCACCTCATCTTAAAACATTTATAGCTGATTCAGGCACATTGAAGCACAGTGTAATGAAGCAAGTCTTGCTCTGCTTCAAAAATTTAAATTGGAAATAAAGAAATTAAATAGATTAATTCAGAATTTTTTAATGGAAAAAAATGGTTGGTAGTTTTATATCATTTTCCCCTCTTCTCATTTGCTCATTTTATCCACTGGAAAAGCAGAAAAGACAAAATATTCCATTAAATTGGAAAACCTTCTCATAATTCCCTGTCTCTATATATTAAGCTGTTCAGTCCAAGTCCAACTGTCATTTCGTCCTTGATTCCAGGTTAAAAAGAAGGAGCATTGGATATTTGCTGGATACATCTTTGATATCTTTGATCTCCTACACATCAGTGTCCCTGGGACAGCCTGAGTGTGCAGGGACAGCCTGGATCCCACAGGGAGCAGCTCCAGGAGCACCAGCTCAGCCAATTCCTGCCCTCTGCAATGCCAGGAGGGAAGCAGGAGAAATGTGAGGAAGTTGCAATGATAATACCAAAATAAGCTGCTGGTCTTGCCATGTGTTATAGTAATTAGGGCCTTCTCCTTCCATCCCCAGATGTTCCGTGTTTGAAGAGAGATTCATGGCTCCATAATGAATCAGGAGGGAGATGCAGGGAAAGGATGTGAGCCATGAGGATGATGTAAGAAAAAAAAAAAGAAAAAAAAATAAGGAGAAAAGAAAAAAATCAGGGAAAAAAAATTTAAAAGAAGAGAGAGGAGATTGTTGAACTCTTCTGGAAGGGAAGGAGGAAGCCTCAGCACAGGCCTCCTGAAATCTGCCACCAGCCAGATGAGGAGATCGTTGCAGTGGAGAGGAGGAAAATCAATAGCAGATGAAGCCATTCCGGAGAGGAAGGAGTAGCGCAGCAACAAGTCAAGGAGCTGTTAAAAATCAGGATCTGCAAAGAAGGAATTTTCAAATAGGCTGCTAAAAACCAGAGTAAAACCCAGGTTGGAGTTGGAGCCCCAGGATGTGAGGAGTGTGCAGGCTGCTGTTGAGGAATTAGGGACAAAATAGCGAGTGAGGTCCTGGAGCTCCAAATGAAGAAACAGCCAAATTTAGCTGGGAATCTCTTCCACAAACACAATTTATGACTTAGGAGAACGGAGACCTTTGGCTAAATCTCACAAATGTTTCATTTCCTCAAAATTCCCCATAACTTTCATTTTAGGGGCAAATATTGGCAAATGCTTGAGAGGAGGGAGCCTGTTTAACACTTCCGACACCATTTTTCTTGCTACTTCCAGAAAAGTGGTTGAACTAGTTTGAAAGGAGCAGAAAGTGAACACAAACCCTTCGCCCACAAGGAGAAAAATGAACCCCTGGCTCAACTTTAGGAGCAGCTCTGATGATCCCCTGTATCCCTATTAGCCAAAGCTGTGCTTTGATGAGAAAACATTTTCCACCAGCGACAGGTGTCTGGTTATTCCAGAGGGATTTTCAGCATTTCTTATCCACGTTTTTCAGTGGGGAAACTTGAGCCATTTTCTCACTGTGGGGTCCTTGCAAGCAGCAAAAAGCCTTTGTGCTGGGAATGAGCCGCTCCCAGGAGTGGCTGTTGTTTCCCATGAAGAATAAGATTCACACTGAGGTTGGGAGCTGTGTTTGAACCAAAGGCAAACCAAGGGCAAGAGGAGGGTTGAGGTGCACGAGGAACGGCTTTGCCCAGCTCTTGGTTGGAGCTGAGGTGCACCTGCCTCTTCTAGGGTCCCCCAGGAGCTGTTCCCATGCCAGGGCTGGAGGTCCCTGTGCCCTGGCCACACACATTCCCTGCTCCTCCACGGGATGCCAGGAGCACGTGGTGGATGGGCATCGCCCCAGCTGGCTCCCGAAACCAGGGCTGAGGGAACAAAGGGGGATTTAGCTCCCAGTAACCAAGGATTGCACCATCCACACTGCTCTGCTGGCACTGCTTTGTTCCTTCTGAAAATGGAAAATCCCATCCCTTGGCCTCCCACGGTTCACTGAGGGTTCAGCGAGGGAGGAGGATGTGGGAAATGTGCTGCAGCCTGACAGGGAAGAGGCTGCAAAGAGAGGAAAGGGCAGAAATGTGGAGCACTGAGAAAACATAAAAGATATTTACCTGATTGTTCAGTTTGGGGGGTTTTGTTGCGTTTTAAATTGTAGGTTGATTATATCAGCACAGCCTCTTGAGCTGCAGCTATGCAGAAACCAAAGCTGACGCTGCTAAACATCATCTTGCTCCTGAACTGCTCAGTAGGAGCCTGACTCAAGGCTCAGGACTGTGGCAGGGAATTAAGAAACATTGGCTGATAGTGTTACATTTTCCTGGAAGGAACAAGGCTATAGAACAACAGGGAGCAAAGGTATTACTGGAAAAATAATAATATAAAAAAGCCCAATTCTTTTTTTTAACATGGTAGAGTATCTGTCAGCAAATCATTATTCTCTTGTCTGTTTCAGTGCTTCTAAAAAACTGTTCCCTAAGGCGGCAGAGAAAAGATGAATAAAAGCAAGGACAAGTAATATTTTAATTTGCATTTCTTCTGTTCACAGTTGCCAACATTAAACTCCACGGGCTGTGCCACCTCCCCAAGCTCCAAAACTCCCTGATATGTCATCAGCTTTGCAAGGAGATCAATTCTGGCAGAGTTCACCCAGCTCAAGTTTACAGCCTGTTCCTACCCATCCTAATATTCCAGCCCATTATCCCGACCACAGAAGAGCAAAGGAAACTGTGAAAGCAGGATCCAGGAAATCGTGTAACTAATACATGAATGAAAGGGAAAGCACATGGGGAGGAGGCTCTTCCTGAACCATGGGAAGAAACTTGCTCCAAGGCCAGTGTTCCTTCTCCTGCTCTTTTTTTTTTTTTATTTCCCCTGACAATCCAATCAAGTTGTGGCATCTCAGAATAAATCCGAGTGACAGGGATGCAAATGAGACCAGAATTGTTTCCTTTTGCACCGAGTTCTGTGTTTGCAGAACAGGCACAGTCACGTCTTTTAAACCAGAAAAGAAGCTCCCACACTATAAAATAACATCAAGAAATAGTTTCTTTATGGGAAAGTCACCCACCAGTGGCGACAAAACTTTTAATGAGATTTTTAAATCGCCTGATAATGTTTAGTAGAGAATTATCACCTCTACATTCATTTCTAAGAGAAGATCCATTGAAACCAGCAGGAAAAATCAATGTTTCATGTTGAAAAGGGCAAGTCTATAAAGAAGATGAGAGTTATTCTTCCGCCAACCTCATTTGCATTATATTATATATTAATTTTCTGTAATATATTTGATATCCGGCACTTTATTATGCACAAGCCTCAGTACCCAGATGTACTTCAGTCCTACACACAGGAATACACTGCAAATAAAGAACTCAAACCCAACAGAGAGAGTTCAAACAGAGAGAGTTCAGTCAAATTTTTTACCAAGTCTTTCAAAGGACGGTGGTTTAAACCTCAGTTCATGACACAGGGATGAATTATTGCTCTTGCAGTTATTTTACCTTTGCTAACTTGGTGATTTGCTCCTCTTGAACAATTCCAGCCCAAGATAGACTTGAGAAATTACAAATTGCTTCTTCCAGGGGATGTCAAATGTCCTGGGTTTGTGCCCAAAGAGGATTCCAGGGAGTACAGACGTACTGCACAGCTCGGGAATGCCAATTAGAGAGGCAGATCAAAAAGAGCTTCATAAACCATGTTTTCAGCTCACAGGATGGGAGCAGCAAAATCAAACTTCGGAGGTGATGAAACTGTGGCAAATTTCAGACAAAAATTCTCTCCAAAATTGGAAACAAATTTAATGCATGATTTTATTTTTTTTTTAAAGGGTGATTTTATAACTGAATTTAGGAATTTTATGTTAGCTAAGCTAGTTCAAATTTCTCCCCAGTACTCTCCAGCCACCCACTGCACTGGATTCTGGCCCATTCCTGGGTTGGACACCTTGCTCAGCAAATTGTTGGGCCTCAGACCAAAAAAGTCATGAAAGGAATATGGGGGGGGAAAGGCAAAGTGAGTCCTACATCTCCCAAGTGTTGAGTGGGAACGAGCTTCGTTTTATCCTTCAAGCCCCATGTTGGAAGGGCCATAAAAAGGGCAAAAACCAACCCAGATTTTCCAGTTGAGCTGAGAATCACCAAACACCTGCTTTACTCAAGTGGAAGGTAGAGCTGGACAAGGTCTGAACACATCTGGTTTCACTCAGCTCTTCTGGGGGTTTGACATCCTATAGACCTTGACAGTCCAGAGAGTCCACGGAGTCCTCCAGGCAGACAGGGCCAGTTTGTTGCTGTGGAAGGGATTTTACCTGGCTTTGCTGATTAGTTTTGTAAAATTCTAATTAGAAACAGCCACTCACATCAAATGCAATGACATTAAGTCGAATGCAACGTTGAGAACTGGTGAAATGTATTTATAATCAAAGAATACCTGGAGAAAAGAATGAGCCTGTGAAATCAACTTGCTGGATCAGATTTGAAGTCAACTGAAACTGTCTTAAAGGATCAACTGCTTCTATTAATCTTTTCTATCCAGGAGAACTCCTTTGGAACTCGAATGTGCTGCAGGATGAATATTGAGTTAGCAAAGGTCTTGGGGAAAAACGAGTTATTTTAGCCTGATACTCCAAGGACATGACAGGGAATGTTCCTCTGGGTGGAGTCTGCAGAGAGAGATAATTTAAGGCCAATTGAAGTTCTCACCAGATAAAAATCTCGGTGTAAATTTGACAAACACATCATGTCTTCAAGCAAGCGTGAGTCTGTCTGTCTGTCGTCTTGTTTCTCAAGGCAGTCTCAGGAATTAAGACATTTTACGACCGTTTCTGGCTCATTTTGATCAGTCTTCATTATCCTTTCTCTGTCCCAAACCACGGCAAGAAATGAACCTGAATATTGGCAAGACATTCCATTCCCTATTCTTCCCTCAAACCCAAGCAAAACACTCACCTCCCTTTCTGCACCATCACAGTCCTCCATACATTTGATGTAGTTTTCTTTTCCTATTTGCAGAGCGACTCGAGGATATTGGTTCTTCCATTTAACCACAGGGGGCCCTGGAACAATCTTTAATGCATTTAGGATGTGGTCATATTTTAGGATGTTTCAGAGTATAAAATCACACTGGAGGGCTGTTTATGGCCTTGAAAAAGTGCAGTGGCCACAGCTGTATGTCCTGCCAATCTCATAAGTGTCCCTCCTGCTGGCCCTGGAGACGTGTGGGATGGGGAAGGGGTGAGAGGATTATCCTGCCCACTGTGAGTTCACCTGTTTACTCAGCCTGTTATTTATTGGAGATCAAATCGACTGAAAATCACTCCCGACAGAGAGCTGGCAAGGGATGACATTGTGAGGAGCCCAGAGCTGGGGTTTTATAGGTTCACTTATCTGTGATTTAGGGATCATTAGGATCTCTTTAAAATTCTTACGGCCGGCCAAAAAAACTAAAATTAAAGGAAGGCTGCGCCTTACATCAAACGATTTGGAAAACAAGTGGGAACAGACCAGAGACACAATTCTGAAGGGCTAAACCTTTTGTTTGACATTTATGAGTGTCTTTCATCTATTTGAGCTTGATTTTGCCAGTCTGGGGAAGTGTTATTTGTGATGGGGAAAATATCCCTACAAGCAACTCCCCTACAATTTCTAGGACTGTATTTATTCTTATTTTCCCCCTCAGCTGGAGAAGTAAGACCAGGTTATAGCTGAGTAAAAATGACACATATTCTGTGGCCTCAAATCTTGGTGTCTGGACCACTCATATGGAGAAAAGGAGATTCCCAGGTCTGAATTTTGGACTTACTGAATGCTGACAATCTCTTTACAGTTGATGATTCCAGTGGTTGCAAGTAAGGCACTTTAAACAGCTTTTCTTGTTTGTATGAATGTTTTACAACTATTTAATAGTGAAAGGAACAGTTTTAATACCGTGAGATAGAAACACATGCAGTTTCTAGCTGTATTTTCTACATTTATTTTTTATAACTTGATTTTTGCTTTTGGAGGACAGAAAATCCAGGAAAATTAGAAGTTTGATGATAGAAAAAAAACTCTCTTTCGTTAAGCAAAGCCGCTTGGTTTTATGGAGCAGTTGGGTTTAGCCAGATCTGCCATCCATCAGGAGAACCATCGATTTCCTCCATCCTTTTGCTTTGTTTTATTTTAGCAGAGCATTTCTCCCCTGCTGTTTATCCCCTCGGACAAACACAGGAAAAAGCCCACTTGCACCCCTCGACCTTTGTGCTCCACCACTGACAATTCCCTTCCTGAGCCTAAAGGCATTGCTTTTTTTGGGAGTGCCCTTATTTAGAACACATGATCAGCATTCCGAGCTTTCCAGTAGCCTCCAAGCCCCACTGAGTATTTATTTACATTGTATAAAATTAGAGGAAATGAAGGGGTATGTGTTTGAACTGAGAGCAACAACCCTAATTCTGCTTGTTATAAACTCCCCTAATGGAAGGATTTCAGTCAATGTCAGCTCAGGGCATGGAGGGGAAGGAACCCCATTCCTGGGCTTTTCCAGGAGAATGGGGCACCGGGCCTGACAAGAAAACACAACTTTCCAAACAAAATTAATTCAGTGGATTTCAAGCGATTTTAACCACCCCAGACCAGGAATCCAGTTTGGGTTCTTGGCTTCCTGTCTCATCAAAGGACATCCCCCAGAGAGGTGAAGAAAATGAAGAATTTCTTGTTAAAAAATACATTACATGTAGGTATATTAAAAATTAGTGTTTGTACATGAGGGAAAGATGAAAGATTCCCCTGCAAGCAGCACAGAAGGGTGCCCATAAAAAACACTGACTCAAACATAATAGTATTACAAATCAATAAATTCAATTCACTTGGTTTTATGTACAACTTACAAATTATTACATTCAATGAATTTGGTTTTCACTGGTACCTGCACTCATTGTCTGAGTACAGAGAAACTCCTCAACTCACCATGTTCCATAAGTCTATGACTCCACGTCTTTCTGGCTTCCCTCTGAACCTCAAAGCTAAATGTAAATGGAATAACCACAAAAAGAAGTTGATTAGATCCAGGTTTGCTTTGTGGAAAAGAATCCAAAAAATTAGTGACAGCACAACACTGTAAAGGAGTTTTTTCTAGAGCTCTTAATTGCAGGCTTCAAGATGGATCTTAGGAGGAAAGGAAAAAAACATGGAAGAAATTCCAGACATCCACAGCAGCATTAATGGTAATCTAGAGCAGATCCCCAACGCTGGTGCCAAAGTTATTTCAGAAAACATTTGCAGCTCCTGTGGTTGGTGCCAGCCCAGATTTGCAGCGCTAGATCCGTTCCCGGTGTCGGGGCTGTGCCATCACTGGTTTGGACGTGCCCGTCATCCAGGCTTGAGAAATCCATAAGGAAGTGACTGCACTTCCTGCAGCTACTGAATGTTTTACCAAAAGCTTCTCAGGTGACTTATTAGAAAACCATTCCTGCCCTGGCCAGGGTAGTTCTCTTTGGTTTTATTCTGGAGGTAGAACAATGTCAAATTTCTCTTCAAAGCAACTCTGCTTTTAAGAACAATGTGTAAACACAGTGAGAAAGGGTTGTCCAGCACACTGGGCAATTTGGATCAAATTATTGTTGATTGTTAAAATTCTTCCATTGAATACAATATTTTTTTTTTCTGGAAGGAAAAGGGAACATTGAATGCTGAAGAAAACATCGATGTGGAAGGTGTCCATGCCTGTGGCAGGGAGTGGAATGAGATGATCTTTAAGGTCCTTTCCAACCCAAACCATTCTATGATTCTATGTCTGAGTCACTGGCTACGATCTTGACACTTTGGGGTTTAAATCAATAACTGTGAGGTTTTAATTACATACAGAATGTTTCAACCAGCAGGTCCGAGCAAGGCTGAAGGTGTCACCAGGTTTGGGTTCTATGAGGTTGGTTGTGTCCCATCATCTTGTTGTGGAAGAAGATGATATTTTCTAAAGATTTTAGAAGGACCCCAAGATCACAGGAAGGGATTTCAGCACTCAGGTGTTTCAGGTTTGGCATAATCTGAGCGGGATTCCCAGCTCAGAACAAAATTAGGTGTTACTAATGTCAGTTCTGCAGCTTTTCCAGTGAAACCACCACAAGATCACAGGAGACTTTAACTTTCATTTTGTATTAAATGGAACATCATTTGTTGGACAGAAAAGTACCTGCAGCTTGTCCACTAAAAACACTGCCCAGCCATTTTCAAAGGCTACAACTTCCTCCCATGTTAAATGTCTATAAATCTCTATCTATAATTCTCTCATATATTTATGAGTTATACACATGTAACACTCTCATAAATATATTTGAATCTTTATATATTAACTGATTCAAATATATATATATAAGAAAATAACTGGGGAATAGGAACTTTTTTGAGAAGTAGGTGCTCAGAACTTTCTGAAAATCATTGTTGAAATATGTACTTCTAAGACCATGACTCTTTCTTCTTTTTTTATTTTTCAAAATGTGATGGAAGGCGAAAATATTGGAAACTGATACCAACTTACAGCAAAGTGGAAGAAAAGAAGTTTGCAGATAAAGCCCAGCTTGGCTTCCTGGCAATACTTGAGAGGGAAAAGGGAGAGAAGCAACAAACCACAAATGATCAACAAGGATGGGGATTCTTAAAAGAACTTCTTTATTTGTGAACCCTGTACACAAGCACAAAGAGTGTTCTGCTAATGACTGGGAATTAAAAAATAAAACAAATAAATATCCTTGTGCACCTCCAAGGCTCCTCTGCCATGATTTATGGCCAAAGTATCATCAACACAAACCACTATTCAGTAGCTCAAGCAACGACTTGCGTTCAAGGTCAAGTAAAATCTCAGCGAAAACAAACAATTTCTCCGCAGCCTTTCCAGCAGCAGTAGGAGCCGGGAACAACAGAGTGTATGTTTAGGAAAAAACACTGGGAAATTGCGAAAAAATGTCAACACAAATATTTGGCCTCCACCAGGCGCCGTTCGTTGGCTTCTCCTGAAACGGCGCTTGCGCAACGTCCCTCGTCCCAGGGGATGGTTTGGAGGCTGCAGCTTCCTCGGGTCGGAGGCAGAAACCCTCAGGAAGTGGCTGGAAAGTGTGTGGTGATGTAACTGTCAGGCTGCCCCGCCACTGGCTCTGTTGATATTAGCAGGGCTAATCATCCCGCTAATTGGACAGTCATTGGAGACACAATGCGGGGGCAGCTCGGCTTTCACTTTAACTACTCACCCAAATGAGCTTTGACTCAAATGTAATACTTTATATCAACACACTGGATGACTGTAAAAATAATACCACATGTGCTGGTGCCTCTTTTTAATAAGTGTCTTCCTCAATTTTCCCCGCTGTATGAGGCACTTTAACATACACATAATTAAGGTTATTTAAGGGATATCAATTGAAAAATGCACCCGCAGGAGGCTAAACATGACTGATCGAGCTCCCAGTGCAGCTCCCAGAAGTCAGTTGCCATAATTTCATGCAGCACTTGTACAATATGATCTCCTCCACGTTCCAGGGGAGAGGGATAACCTGGGAATCTCTTGCTTAGCTCTGTCTCAAGTCATTTGTGTCGGTACGAAATGGATTCAAAACGCAACGTTTCTGGTTTGGGAGCGATTTATTTGGGAGTCATATTGAATGAAAAAAAGCAAGAAGCAAAGGGAAAAGCAGAGTTGGGCTCCCTTTCTGTAAGTTTTGGATACTCAGGTAACACCTTTCTGCTCAGAGCTGATGAGGACCGTCTGTCAGAGCCCCAAGACAAAAGTGTGTCCAAAATATAATGGACAGAGACTTGGAAAGGTCTAATCCAGTTCATATATATTCATATTTTGGACTTTAAAGGCCATCTAGTCCAATCCCTGCAGTGAACAGAGATATCTGACACTAGAGCACTTTGCTCAGAACTTCATTCACCCTGACTTTGAGTATTCCCAGGAACGGGACATCGACCACCTCACTGGGCAAAATGTGCCAGGGTTTCACCAGCCACATTGTAAAAAATTGTCCTCATATCTAGTCTAAATCTGCCCTCTTTTAGTTTAAAACAATTCCCCCTTTTGTTTTTGCAGCAAGCCCCGCTAAAAAGCTTGTCCCCATCATTCTTACAAATCCCAAGTGCTGAAAGGCCACGGCAAGGTCTCCATGGCATTTTCCATGTTCCTTTTTTCCCGGCTATCTTTGTGCTCTGTGGAATGCTCCCACAAGATGGCCCTAAAAGCAGAATTGGTTCCATAGTCAGCACAGGAGATAACACATAAACCCATTAATTCAATGCCTGGTCACACTTGGGGTCTTTCAAGCTCTGACACTGATGCATCACCCTGTTCCCACAGATGGCACAGACATGGAACACTGGAATTCCAGCATGTTCTCCATGGACAGCACAGTGCAGGACACGAGCACCATGTGCATGATAAAATCATTATCCTCACTGAGAGGCAGCAATTTTATTGCAATTGATATTTTCCATGTTTCTCCTTCAGAGCTTTAATCTCAGCAGGGCTCTGTTTACCGTGGAGCCTGTAAATGGTTTTAGGGGTTATTTTGTAATGAAGAAAATCAAATGTGTGCTTTGTCCAAGATCAAAAAGGTCCTGTAAAAGTTCTACAAATCCAAATATAAGGAATTACTCTTGGAGTGCATCAGTGATGTCACAACTGGATTAAAGGCAGTCCAGAGCAATGCACTGAGCACTGGAAAAGGAGAACAGAGCCCCTCCTTGCAGTGACGGATTCTGGTCCTTTCACGACACACAAACCCAGATTCTTGCTGCTGGTTTTATAATTCTGCCATTGCTTGTGCCCATGTTCCAGCCAGAACAACACCCACGTGGTGCCACGATGGCACAAAGCACTCCCCTCGTGCTGGGGTGTGACCTGATGGCTGAGCTGCTGAGGAGGAAAAGGAACTTTTATCTTCGTGAGCACGTCTTGATAAGGCAGAAGAAGTTTCCAACATAAAACAACACCAAGAAAGAGAAGAGCAATCCCCTTCTCCTACAGAGGCACACACAGAGCTGGAGATGTTCTGCAATGCACCACAGAACTTGCTAATAATCTTCTCAGAAGCTCTTTTTAGCCTTTAAAAATATATTAAAAACCTATGAATTGGTCGTGAAACACTTTCACTTTTTCTATCTTCCACTTTTCCACTCTCAAAGTGCTTTGGTTTCAATTCTGCAGTTAAGCTATAGCTCTGCCATCTGTGTTTCTCCACCACTTTGGGGTTTGTAGCTGGATCTCAGCTCAGGCATTTTTTGGTTAGACAGAACTTCTGAGTTTGACCTGAGAAAATGCCTCAAGATGGAGAAAAATCCCCCCTGATATGAACCTGTCTCGCTGCAGTTCCCTCTGCATTCAAGTGCTCCGCTTCTCTGCAAAGTTGTCATAAAAATCATTATGTGCCCTCAACAGATGTGACCTTAAAAAGCAACTTCATGGAGAGGAAAAAAAAAAAAAAAAGAGGTGGGGAATATAAAATAGCCTGTGGTGAAAATAACAGCAGGAAAACATTATAAAATCTGAGCCATAGCTGGCTGGCTTCCTCTTGATTATTGCTTTCTCTTTCAAGGGCCTGTCCTTGAGAGTCCAGATATTTGAGGGTGATTTTGGGAAGCAATTTTAACACTCTGCTGTTCTAATGAAACTAAGCTGCTGCACAGGCCTGTAATAACCTGCTGTGTGAAGAACGTCCTCAGCACGGGATTGAAAGGGGCTCAGAGGTGTCAAGGAAATGTGATTTTTGCTGGAGTGCCATCACAGGACCCTGAGTGCTTGTGGAGGAGATTTGGGGGGGTGGGGGGTTGATGTCAAAGGCTGTGCAAACTCCTGGCAAGAGGCAGGTCTTGCACTGGAGTGACTCGAATGGAAACAGAAAAGCAACAAAGGTTTGCTCAGTGCAGCGCAAATCTGTGGCAAGGCTGGTCACGGAGCTCAGAGACCTGCCCCAGCTCCAGGGACATCCAGGGACAAGCACAGCCACCTCCCCCGGCAGCCAGGAAAACCTCAGGACATGGAGCGAGACCAAGGGTTTGGAAAAGGGCCACGGAACGGGGAAAATACAAAACATCTGACTCGTGAGTTTAAATTGTAGATGGATTTGCAAATTGGCAGCACCTCTCCTACATTCCCGGGGCACGGGTCACTGCTGCTTCCAGCCACCAAGGAAGGCTTGAATTTCACCCAAACTGGGATGTTTGGATTCGAATGCATTAGGCTGGATTAGGCTCGGGAATAATCTTCTGAATATGAGACGAAATTCTAAAGCATGTCTGGTAATGTTTGGATGCAGACATGGCTGTCCTAAATTGGCACATGACTTAACTGAGGTGTTAGAAACGAAATAAGAAATCTGTGAATGTTCCACCGTGAATGTTTAAGCCACAAACTGATCTCAACGCTTTTCCTGCAAGGTATAATACTTTATTGTGGCATACGTGATATTTATATCAGCGCAATGTAGGAATTCTAAAGTCTGTTGAAAGGAAATGATCCTCAGCTGATGAGGTTTGTGCTGTACAGGAGGGGCTTTTCCTAAACAGCAAGAACCAAAAAGAGAATCGATGGTCTGAATTTTGGAATCAATCATCAGAATTTGCAGCTTATCCCAGGCTGGCAACAGGTTTTCAGAAGCTTTTCATTCTTTCCCCACCTTGGGTGTGGGGCTGACTTTTGCCGTATCTGCCTGTCAAATGCAAAGCCATTTTCTCCAGAATTTTTTGGTTGGAGTTGTCCTTTCCGACATCTTGAGAACTGGGATGTCCAAGAGGTGTGTGTGAGGAGGGTCTGACATTCTTCCCTGCACAGAGTTCAACTCCTACACAGATCTGACAATTCTTGTCTGAGATTTGCAGATATTGGATTAAATCTTCTCCTCTTTTAACACCCCTGTAAGAATCATTCCTGTTTGATTGGTTGCCTTTTTGGTTTCTCCCCCCTATTTCATCACCTGACACCATTCCACTTTCCCAAAAGCTCTGCCAGGTCTTTATCAGATTCCTCTGGTTCTGGAGACCTTGGAATCAGGATGAGATTGTTGCACCTGGAATTTACCTTCTCTCCCGGGTAAATCATTGATCAAATTCTGGGTTCGCCAGAGCCTCCCTGGGGTTCAGCCGAGGCCGAACAAGTTTTCCAGCCCAGGCTGGAAAGGTCTTTGCTCCAGGGTGAGCAAAGCCCATCGAACACTCGGCAGAGTGGACGTGTGGAAGCGCTCGGAGCTGCGGCCGTGCCACGTCCTGCAGAATCCCGGCGATCCCAAAGAGGGCACTGATGCTCTGCACAGCGCACGGGAGAGAGGAGAAAAGCATAAATCTCTGCAGAGAGATCTGTCTTAGCACGTCCACCTCAGGAAAAGGGGAATTATTACACTTAATTAAAGTGTATTGACACCACATGTGGCCCCACCTCTCGCTTTTGCCTTTATTAATGACAGCCCCGGAGAGGTGGGGAGGGGGGTCTGCGCTGCCAGGCTGGACCCCCAGACTCCTTCTGACATACCAACACACTCCTTCACCAGCCTCATTTCCACCTCTGAGCCAAGCTCTGTTTTCTAGTGGATATTTCAGCTCCTTGGCTGGGCTGGAATCAGTGCAGGACTCACTGCTGGGGCAATACCTGAGCTGTTCTTTACAGTTTTATCCCCAGAAAGGCTTCATTAAACTCTTCGTTTTGGTGTGCTGGGAGTTGTTGTTTTGTTTTTCCACCAGAGCAGTTTAAATAAAAGTTGTGCACAAAAGAATTCCCACTTGAGCAGAGGCTTTTGTCTACGATTCATGAGAAATCTCGGCTGAAACAGAGAGAATCTGCTTAAATCTTGAGCTGTGTGCCCAGATTAATCCCTCCCACCAAGGACTCCCAATTTCACAGTTCAATCCTTTAGGTCCAACACACGGATGAAAATTGGGAGTTTTAAATGTTGGGGCTTCCTTTGGTCTGAATTTTGCTCTGGAAGGTTTAGCACCTAAATGGAGGAATAATCCAGATTCATTGATCAGATTTATTTCAGAAGTATCCAGAACTTCTCATTCAGGTCTATGGCTGAAAGGTCACTTTAAACTGTAATTAAACAGGTCTCATTTCTGCTTTAACATGGAAATAAATGCCCTAATTCCCCAGTGTATTTAAATCCCTTTTCTGCAATTTAATTCCAGAGAAGAAGTAGAGCTTTCAGGATTTAAATTAGGTCTCTTTGCATTGATATTCCAGTAAGAATTTCCCCCATTCCTCCCTGGCTCTAGAGCTGTGCCCTTGCAAAGGAGCCTTTTCCATTCCCTGCCTTTTCCTTGCCACCAACGTTGTTAAATCCTGAATTCAGCAGGACCTACTTTCCCCTATTTCCCCAGTGCTGGGATGCAGGAGAACAGACTGAGCAGCACCTTTAACATTCTCGTTTCCTACGTCATGAAAATCACGGGGGGCAAAGTGTCCTTTTCTAAAATCTTGGAATGATTTCCTGGTAAAGCTTGGCCATGACTGGAGATTTCCCATCAAACAGTGGCAAGGGTTAATATTATCCCTGCCATAACATTTCGTACCATTTCCCAGGAGAGCTCTCAATGGTTTTCCACTGCCACTGGAAATAATGACTCTCAGCTGGAGCAAGTTGCACTAACACTTGATATTCCTGTGCCAAGGGCTCTTTGAAAGGAGCTTGTGTTGCCTTTGCACACTCCTAGGATGACAAACCCCATCCACTCATGGTCAGAGCTTCAAACTCAACACCAACATTCCTGACCGAGCTGGGCTGGACTTGAGTTTACACCCAAATGTCACCAAAGTGAGGGCTTTGTATTTGCCATTGAGCCACCAAACAGGGTGATGTGTTGGTAAAGAACTGAGGAGCTGATCCTTCTGTCCTACAGCAAGGAACAGAGTCACCGGAGCTGAGAATGGCAAACCCAATTCACCTTTGGATTTCTGTGCCTCACACAACTTCTGGTTTATTTAACCCCCTCACTGAACTGGACAAAACCAATTTATTTTAAACCAAACTAGGGCAGCCTATGGGGTTGGAACTAGATGATCTTTAAGGTCCCTCTCAAGCCAAACCATTCTGTGATTCTCTGAGTCCAGCAAAATATCCATGTTTTCCATATGAAGAAAAGAAGCTTTATAAGAACATACATCAACCCAATTTCTCCTGGGATTTTGTCTTTCTTCTAAGTCACTGGTTTAATTAATTCATTAATATTTACTGGTCAATGTGATGCCCTGGGCATGCCCAGTATTGAGGTGATTTTACACATGGCACCCTGCAGGACAAGAAAAGAACAGCACAATATTTAGAATATTAAATCCCCCACATACCCTCAGTTGCAAAGAATTTAACATTTTAAAGGGTATTTATCTAAAGGATAGACAGATCTCTTTGGCTCCTCCTGCTTTGTCCAGTGGGCACTAAGGGGTCAGATAAAACAAACGAGAAAATCAGGGTTTCTCACAAATTATGCAGAAGGACCCAAAGTCTCTGAATTTATAACTGGTTGTGCCAGGGGTTAAAATGCTCAGGAAGCATCGTGGCCATCAGTGATGTCACAGCTGCCCTCTGGGAGGGTGAGGTCACTGCCAGAGTTGTTCAGGGAGATAAGGGGCTGTAAAAATAAACACAAGTGCCACAGAATTGCCCACAGTGCAGGAGGAGGATTAGACTGTTTGGAAGACCCTGTGTCTGCCTCACGCTCACGGTCACTTTTTTATTTTTTTGGCTCCTTGGGCAGAGCTGGAGGGGATTGTGTGGTGGAAATCCATAACTGGGGAGTCTGGACAGAAAAAGAAACTCGGGATTTTTACAGCAGTTAAACCCTGGTTTGGTGGATCAACCACCCTGGCATCAATGGGGGGCCAGGGTTGTGGTATTAAGTGGAAATTGCTGGGAGATTTTCCTGTCCAACAAGGATGACTTGGCAAAATGAAGAATTGAGTGAGAAAACATCATATTTAGGGAATGTGCATGTCTGAGCCACCCAGTGCTGGTGTAACTGGAATTAAGGGAGGAGCACGGAACAGAATGGGGGGATGTAACTGGTGGGATTTATTTACTTTTCAGCTGTTCTTTCCAATGAGTTCACAAATCCAGAGCAGTCAGAGCAGGAACTCGGGAGCTGAGTCCCCTCCACATGTCCCTGCCACCCTCCCCTCACACACACCCCACATGCAGGACCTTGTGTTCCCTGGATAATGGATCCAAAAGGAAACACTGAGAATTCCTCAAGCAAATAACAACACTGGCACCTTTTATTTTTTCATAAAAATGGAGGAGATGACCAAGAGGTTCAGCCTGTCTTGGAGGACGTTCCCATTGTACAGCCAAGTCATCAGGGCTCAGAGCACTTTAAACCCCTTGCATTTGAAAACATGTCCTTAGTGGTTTGGTGAGAGCTGAGACTTTCACCCTCTATTAATACCCTGCAAGCTTTGGTTGTTAAAAGTGTCATCCTGGGCTCTCTATTTCTGACACTCCATTTGGACCAGAGAAGGAGCAGTAGAAATTTCGGGTGGTTATCTTGAGTATTTAATATCTGTTTAAATATCTCCCAGAAAGTATTGTAAAAGTGTGTAAATCCGAGGAACCTGGATGAATTCCAGCGGCAGGATTACCTTCTCCCAGTGTTCCTCCTGCAGTTTCAATTGCAAAACCATCCTGAAGTGCTGTGAAACAACTGCCACATTTTACCCGACGTTTGGCTGCTCTTCCCTTGAAATAATTTGTAAGTCATTCTGTAAGGAGCCCTGGGATAAAAGGAGCTGCAGAAATATATTATCATTGTCATTAATTTTGGCACCATTCGAGACCACCAGTATTTAAAATCAATTAAGAGCCCTTTTCCTATTATCATTGGCATCTCATTTTGATTCTGCTAGAACAAGTCGCTCATGAAAGTTAAAAACAATCTATTTTTGGAAGTAGTACAGCAACAGTAAAGGAGACCTGGTGAATTCTCATTAGACTTTTAGCAATGTGAGCTTTCTGGAAATAAGTCCTCATGCAGAAGTTTTGGCCTGGTGTAAAGAGTGAGGACACATCCAGTAAAATGAGTTAACGCTGCTTATTTCACACCTTCGGTGTCTTTCTTTTGAAGTCATCGTTACAATACATCAAAACCAAGTCTGTTCTAAGCTTAAAATACTTTGGAGCAGAACCTCAATCCTCTCTGGGTTTTGGCTCCGAGAAGCCAAGGCCAGGTTGGATTTCTGGGGCTGTTCCCAGGTCTCTGTCAGCAGAGGGAACTTCCTCCTTTTCCATGGCCCCGGATCCGTCACGGCCCAGCGGCAGCAGCTTAAAAGCTTTGTCAGCAGCCAGAGCTACTCAACCACAATGGCCTGAATTAATGTTTGGGGCAACAGCTTCCTAAAGTGATGGAGCATCACCAGCTCTGTCTGTTATTGACCACTCCAAGAACTCTGGAATTCGCATCAGCCTGAAATTCAGCTGCTTCCTCCACGGGAAGTTTCAGCAGGACTCTCTGAGTTACGTGGGAGAACCATCCAAGTCACCTGGCAGCCTCCACTGGGTTGGATATAAAGTGGAAAAAAGGCTTTACCTGCGTCCCAAAATTTGGCATTTCTGAAACAAAGCTCATATTTACCAAAGGGAACATCCAGGGGGGTTGGACTGGAGATTGGTGTTGTGGGGTTGGACTGGGTGTGGGTATTAGGACTTGGACTAAATGTAGATATTAGGGCTTGGACTGGATGATCTCCACAGGTCCCTTTCAACAATTCTGTGATTCCATGAGAGCAAATACTTCCCAACACAAAAAGTGGAGGATTACCACTAAAACCAGCTCATAGCAGAGCTTTGGAAGGACTTTTATTATCTCCAACCACACAAACACCACCTGAAGGGGCAGGATATGCAGATTTACTATTGCAAGGCAACAAGGATTGTCTAGAAGCAGCTGGAAATAATTCAGTAACAAAGTGCAGCGAAAAGGAGTTTCAAAACCACACGGTCTCAACGATATTTTCATAGTGCTCCAAGCAATTTACTTCCACAAGTTAAATGGTTTCAAGACTCTCCAGCTCCAAATTACACACCCAGCAGAGGTGCCAGCAGTGGGAAAGTGCAGAGCATCAGGCCAGGGAACAGGAGCCAGGAGCCCTCGAGGAAGTGGCAGGGAGATTTATGAATGGCATTCCCGGGGCTTTGATGGACACGGACCCAACTCCTCTCGTGTCTGTCAGTGTCTGCCTTGGATGTGTCTCCTTGTGGAAAATCATTTGCCCTTTATGCCGATATTGCAAAACTCTCTGGACTCCCTCAGCCCATCAAACCCCTGCTCTTCACCTTGATGGGATCCAGGGTAGGAAGTGACTGTTCCCTAGGGATTATCCAGGCAAAGCTTTGCACTGTAACCAGCCCGTATGACTTCGGGACCCAGTTAAAGCTTTTCTCATCATGAGAAGCAACTCCATCAAAAATGGGCTCCAAACACAGCAGAGGACACGGTGCCTTGGGTAGGGATGTGCTAATTACTCCAGTGAAGGGAATAAATAGTCCTGCTTTAATTTTTGCCTTGTATTCCACTGGGAAGGTGCTCCAGGAGCAGGACACAAACAGCTCTCACGGTGCTGATCAGCCCCACGGAGCATTTTCTCTGTCCTTGGAGTGAGAGATGAGGGGTTTGGCACATGTGGAGGAGGCTCAAAACTCAGATTTCTTTTCTGGAGTGATTTGGGACTCGGTGGGAACATGAAGGAGAAGGCAGAGAAGGTAAATAAGTAAAAGGCAACAAGCAAGCAAAGAATTTTGGCAGCCCCAAAAATCTAAAGTGGAACAGTTACGGAGATTTTTCATGGTCTGCACACACAGTTGAGACACATAAAAAATTAAAGATAGACTGAAATATAGATATACATAAGACATGTTACATGTTTGAAGAAATTAGAAGTCCCCACTTAAAATTTCACATGAAGTCCCACAGACTTTGAGGAAGGGTTTGGGAAGACATGGACAGCCCAGGCCCAGCACATCCAGGAGGAGGAGCAGGAGGAGCCCCACAGGTCAGAAATGGGGGTCAGAAATGAGACAAATAATTATCCAGGAGGGACAGGAGAACAGGACTATGGGACTAAAATAAGGGATCATTTTATCTTTGGGAAGCAGCAAAAGCTGCAGGAGGGCCTGGGAAGACAGATGGAGCTTTGGAGGACGGAGTGATCTTGCTGTGAGAATGTTCTTCACGTCATGACTCGCCTGCAAAAATCACCAAATGAGAAAATGTGCAAAAGGCCAGATCACAGTGAAAGGAAAGAGTGACTCCTATGAATAAATGTTTTTAGAGATGAATGAGAGAAGCCTTACGAAGCTGGAGGGGGGAGGGAGCAACACCAGCAAGGGCTTAAAGTCATTTTATCTCTGAATGAATCAAGCCAGAACATCTAAGGCGAGCACTTGCAGACATGAGCTGGCTTCATTTTAGTCATCTCTGAGTGGATTAAAGGGCAAACACTTGACCTTTAAACATCTACATGATATACCCAGTGTCCCAAAGTAGGAATCCAGATTTGCTCTCCTCCATAAAGGAGGAGTTTCTCTCAGCAAAGAGCTGAAAAAATGGCCATGGATAAATAATAAGGTTCCATTCGAAGGAGGATCACAAAACCTTCCTGAATCTCCAGGGTGGAAATGGTGAATATCATTGACATCTTTGGTTGGTTTGATTCTTTTTGTTTGGTTTTGATTTCGTTCTTTTTGTTTGTTTTTTTCCTGGTTTTTTGTTTTGGGGTGGGAATTTTTTAATCTTCTTGTTGGGAGTTTTTTCAAACCGTGAACTTTTGGGCAGGGCACAAAAATATTTCCTGGGCATCCCTAAAATGCACAAAGGCTGCATGAATTCATGGGTTGCATGGGATGTAAAACATATCAAAAAGAAGAAAACTCGAAGGACTAAAAAGACAGAAGGTGATTTTCAGTTTGGAAAAGAAAAACTCTTCAGAAAAAAAAAAAAATTGAGTTGTGGAATTCCTGTAGTTTGCCAAAGAGAAGCTCAGGATTTGATTATATCACAATAACTGTCATGCAGGATTTAAAAGTCAGCGTGGGATGGATGATTGTGGGCATTAAAGTTGAATTTTGCAGCAGATTTCTCGGGAGATTGAAGCCATTGCAGGTGAACACACTTGTGCTGCAATGGGACATGAAGGGAATGAAATATTCAGTGAGACAAGTTCTCCAGTCTGCTGGAAAAAGGCAAAACCCAAGTAATTAAAGCCAAAATGAAGATAAAAATAAAGCATCTCAGGATGTTCTTTGAAGGCTGATTTTCCAGCTCTGGAGCTGCTGATTGTCCATCAGTCCATCCCACAACTGAAAACCATCTGGAATTTCCTCCTGCTGGGTTTCTGGACATTTTACCTTTCTAGAAAACACTTCAATTCTATGAGTCTTGTTCCGTTTTAGGGCTGGTTTTAAGTGGGTTTGCCTGTGAAACATAGAGAAATTAAGAATCACTGACTAATTCCAGGCGTTATTTCCTTTACTTTTGGAATCTAAGTGTCCCCACCTGGTGTGTGGGAGACCCGGGTTCGATTCCTGCCAGGGAGACAGTGTTAAGAGTTGGACTCGATGATCCTTGTGGGTCCCTTCCAACTCAGAATATTCTGTGATCTGTGATCTGTGATTATTTCAGACATGCAAACAGTGACGGGGTAATTCTTGGAGTCCTGTCATTTATTTAGGCAAGGAAAAAAACCACCCAGATAAAAGAAATATAAGAGATTTTTCACTTTGCAAAAGATTGAGTTACTCCCTCCCCAGGGCTTGTTTGAAATTTATCTGAATCCTCAGGGATAAGTTGAGACCTGATTCAAATCTCCATTGCTTTGAGGTTCCACAAGGGATGGAGCTGGAGCTTCTAAGGTGGCAACATTTGGCCAACAACAAAAAAAAAACATGTTTGAAAACAAAAACCTTTCCTGCTCCTGCTTGATATCAGAGATTGTTCCAGAATATCAAAGATTGTTCCAGCCAGATGCTCTGAGCTCCAAGGGAGAGCGACACGGAGGGAATTATCACTCCAGAAAGGCAAATATCTGCTTTTTGCTGCTGTATTTCACCTCACCTGCCTCAGGCTCCTGTTCAGGAAGGTCATTAAGCCCAGAAAAGAGCCAAGACTATTTTGGACCAGTTTTATTCAGACTTTCCCCCAACCCTTTTTGCCTGAGGGCGACTCACCTTTCCCAGGTTGTGCATTGCAGCAGCTCCAACCCCACTTGTCCCAGGCAAGAACCAACCCCTGTCCTCAGCAAGGTTCATCTCCCACGTCTGGAAAGTGGTAAAAATGGTTTGGGAACAAATACAAGTTCAGAGGTGGGGTCTGCCAGGGATCAGAGAGCAGCCAAAATCTTCAGGCTCCTATTTTGGGATGTTTTCTCTAAAAAAAAAAAAGGGTTTTAAATCCGTGGTGAAAAAAAAAAGTGGTTCCATGAACCCACCATGTCCTAATTAGGTGCAAAACATCTTTGCAAAGGCTACTTGATAATTACAGGATTTGAGCTGCGGCACCAGAAATTTCAGATCCATTTTGTAAAAAGAAGCAGATCGTTCTATTTAGAGCAAAGTCACCCCCACGTTTTCCCTCTCCCAGGATAGACATGAAAACATCTTTGAAAATTATTTTTTCCCCCCAGAAACGTTGGGGTTTTTTTTTATTTTCCCTGGGTGCAAGTGCATTCAAGTGACTGTAATTACATCTTGCATTCAACAAGCCAAATATTTGATTTCATATTAATATGTTTTCTCTCCAGCTGGTGGTTAATGTGGCTTCTTGCAAAGCAAATTATGTTCCTGCTTGTGGTCCTTTCCCTTGGATTAAGCAGGAGATCCACCTTAAATCACCGAGATAAAGATAGGAAAGGTTATTCTCTCAAGAGGGATTTAAGCAGCCAGATTAACATTATCATAAAAAAACCATCATCTGGCCCTTCTTGATACAACCAAAGGAGGGAAACCCAGTGTTGAAAGCATAAAACAAGAAAAATCATTCTATCATGCAGAAATCCACAAATTACATTCAGATAATTCTTCTCCCTCCTTCCTTTTCCATTGGCAGCTCTCTCTGCCATCAGGAGGAAAATTCTCAAAGCCCTGAAACACTTATCATCATTTTATCCTCTGGAAATTTCTTCTGAAATTCCACAAATAGAACCAATTTTTTCCCTCAGCTGGAAGAAAATAACATCTTCAGCACCTTCCATCCCTCTCTCCTCCCAACCTCCAGTGCATCACCCTCTTCTCCAGATAACTTTGATTCAAAGATCATTTGGAAAAAGAAAAATCAATGATTTTTGCACCGATCCCAAATATTGGAGTATCCATCAGTGTTTAGCCTGAGGAGCACTGGGCTGTGTAAATACTTTTTTGGGCTTCAGTGGGAGAAAATAATAGGGTTCACTAAATTGATGCAAGAGGAAAAGGTTGTAATTAGTCAACCAAAATATGTAGCTCAGCTTGCAAAAGCAAACAGTCCCCTGCCCAAAGTCAGCAGGGCTTTTCTATCCATGTCTTTATCCCATCACAGCCTGAAAGGAGAATGGAAACGGGGATGGCAGGAATTCCAGCTCCAAAGAAACCTCAGTGTGGCGGGAGAGCGAGGGCATGAAATGATACAAATCCCAATTCCTTCAGGAAAACGAGCTGGAGTGAATGACAGCCCACGTTGTGCAGGGATGGCCTTGGCTGGAGCCAGGGCTCTGAATGAAGGCAGTCAGGAAAAGTGGGCGACTCCAGGAAAATTCAGGGAGTACTGGGAAAAGGCCGAGCCCTGGATGGGAGCCAAGTCAATCTTGTTGAGGAAAAATAAATATCTCTGCTGGATGCCGTTCAGAGATACTGGTGTGGAGCTGGTGTTTCCCAGTGAGGTCTGTGATCACAACTGGAGGCTCCTGCAGGAGCAGAGACCACTTGTAGCTGAAGAAAAGGAATCTGTGTTCCGGGATAAAAAAGATATTTGAGGAAATAACCCGAATTTTGATTTTTTAGAAGCTGTTTCATCCTCAAAACCTCTTTAAGAACCAGTACAACACCTCCATGGTTTCCTCCATCCTGGCCCAGGAAATCAGGATGAACCCAGATCAGCAGCAGTGCTGGGACACGGGACCTGCTCACAGGAAAAAAACAACATCAGTTGGCATTTTTCCCCTCTTACCCATGAAATCAAAGTGTGTTTAATGGACACAACCATTCTTTTCCTTTGGAGATTGAATTCCTGCCCGTGGTTCCCCCCAGGTCAGCTGGGAAGGACAAACCAGTTCCACCACAGCACCCCCGAGTGCTGGGACTGGTCGTGCTGGGCCACTTGAACCTCGTGGAGTCACAGAAGGACCTGGGTGGGAAGGGAACTTGAAACTCATCCCATCCCAACCCCTGCCATGGGCAGGGACACCTTCCACCATCCCAGGGTGCTCCAGCCTGGCCTTGGACACGTCCAGGGATGAGGACTCAGCTGCTCTGTGCCAGGGCCTCCCCACCCTCACAGGGAGGAATTCCTTCCTAACATCCCATCTAACCCCAATCTCTGTCACTTTGAAGCCATTACCCTTGTCCCACCACTCCAAACTGTCTCCTTGTGGTCTCCCTTAAGGCACTGGAAGGTCTCAATTAGTTCCTCCCAAAACATTTTCTCTTCCCCAGGCTGAAAAATCCCAATTCCTCCAGCGTTTCTTCCCACAGCAGCTGGAATTGATCATTGGCAGACACTGGATGGAGCCACCAGCTGCCCTGGTCCTATTTGTCCCATGTTCAGGTGGCAGAAGCCAAGAGGTCACACAGGTCACCCCTGGGCTGGGCACCTCAGCTGGGCAGGAATCATCCCTGGAGAGAGAACAGACAACACTGGGCATCCAAACGGGGCTGGAACTGTCACATCAACTGAGGATTGACTTTTCCAACACTGAGCACCTGAATCAGCCTGCAAACAAACCTCACGACTGTGGCTTTTCTGCTGGATTTTCATCTATCCAAAAATGAATTATTTTTTTCTTATTTTTTTCCTTCTTTTTTTTTTCTTTTTCTAAAGTGAGCAGGATAAAATCTCAGCCTGTGCAGAATGCCTGGCTGCTATATTTAACTCAGACAAACACACAACAAATCACTCTTCTGCAGAAAGAAGGCGCAACCTCAGCAAGGCTTTTTTATTTTCTTGAAACCTGGATGTAAGACCACAACCCTCTAAATAATCCTCCAGAAATAAACCAACGAAATGTTCACTCTGACAACAGACACAGCATTATACCTGCAGCTGGTAAATGTTTCCACAGTTCAACCACCTTTCCTTTTCGTTTCCAGTAAGAATTTGCTCCCAGGGGATGGAGTCAGCAGTCAGGATTTTAATTACTTTTCTGCAATAAGGCAGAATGCAGAGTTGCTTTTTTTGGTTTGTTATTTTTTTAATGCTGCTGATATATTCTAATTTTTTTCTCTTTCTGGAAGAGAAGGAGAGAGAAGGGCAACCATCCCTTCTGCCTCTGGTCCCTCTCAATCCCTCCTTATTTGCTGTTCCCTGCAGTTCAGAGACATGGAATGTTGAAAAATCCATGATGCTGGTTTAGAACTCAAATTTCAGGAGGCAGGAAACTTTGGGAGGATTTTGTTACCCCTGAAGTGTCCAAGGCCAGGCTGGACAAGGTTTGGAGCAGCCTGGGATAGTGAAAGATCTCCTTGCCCATGGCAGGGGATGGACTGAGATCATCCATAAGGTCCCTCCCCACCCAAAGCATTCCACGATAAGTTTCAAATTAAAATCAAGTATTGGACTATGAAACTATTTGATTGAAATAACTGAATTTAAATATTAAGCCTGAGTTAGATAAAAAAACCCTGACAATTCTCCTTCAGCTTCTGGGTTTGAGTTTCGATGTATCTCTGTCACTCTTCCAAACTTTGACATTTCCTTTTCTGCCACGAGAAGTAGAAACAGATAATCCTGATGTTATTTTTGCTGCTTTCAGTAGGGAGAAAAAGGAAATATGCTCACATACATCACCGTATATATATCTATATATACATACTTAGAATGTATCTGTTCATAAAATGTTCACAGCCACATGAATGTGCTGCCAGCTCCAGACACATAATATTGCAAGTGTTGAAGGATTGAGGTCTATCTCTGATTTTGGGAGCTATTCCCACCCCCCCCAAACAAGCTGAATCCTGTTTTTCCTGCTCCTGCAAAAGGAATTTTCGTCGTCGCATTTTGTCATGGAATTCTGCTGCTGCAACATTCAAGATGCTCATTGAGGCCATGTCACCTCTCCAGCATCTTCCCAGTGCTCATCCTGGTCCTAATCCCACCTGAGTGCAATTCATGAACATTTACAAATGTATTTACAGGTGGTTTTGTTCATTTTTACCCCTATTTTGCCATTAAGAAGATGGGATCCTTAAGGAATAACATTCCTGGGCATGGGATGGGAGTCTGGAGTCTTGGTTTCCCACCTTTTGTCAGATTCCTGTCACAACAGGGACATGGTTTAGTGGGACCTGTCAGTGTTTGGTTTCTGGTTGGACTTTCCCAACCTCAGTTATCCCCTGATCCCATGAACTGCTGCAGGCTGGCTGAGGCAGAGGAGCCCCGTGCCCCGAGGAACCTGATCACCAACCAGGCATTTGGGGGCTTTGCTGCTTCCTTCTGGAGAAACAAATAGTTTAATTCGCTAAGCCCATAATGAGAGTTCTCCTTTTACCCACGAGAGCCCCCTGATTTTAGGGATAAACTCTGGAAACCCAACCTCTGGTGCTGCACAATGTCAGAACTCCTCAGAGCTGGCAATCAGGGAACTCCAGTGGTCACACGCCTGGGTTATGGACCTTCAACAAGGAGTAAACGGCCTCAGGATAAACCAGGAGAGGTTTAAATTAGGTGTTTAAAGGGGAAATTTCACCATGGAAAAGGTTGTAAACACTGTCACAGGGTTCCCAGAGAAGTGTTGGAGTCACCAGCCCTGAAAGTGTTCGAAAAATATGTGGATGTGGCATTTGAGGACATGGTTTGGTGGTGATGGGTTGATGGTTGGACTTGATCATCTCAGAGGTCTTTTCCAACCTTAACAATTCTGAGATTCACATTTCCCTGCCCGTTTTTCTCCTGCACTCCAAGAGGAACAACAGATTTTGTTTGGATAATTGTCCAGAGGGCCACACTCTCCCAAATCTAGAAACGGGAACTGTAGAAATGAGCATCTTCATTCCCTTCTCCCCCTGGCCAAGACACATTTTCTTTTATAATATTTACAGCCCTCGATTTTCCAGCTCCTTCCTTGTGAACCAAGGAGATTCAAACCCCCTTGTGGTTTGTTATCATGAAAATTGGACAACCACAGACCATGAACCAGCAAGAAAAGCTGCAGCCCTTAAAGACCCAAAGGAACCCAGCACCGAGGAGAACATGGAATTCTTCACGTTTTTCCTCACCCCACCGCGGGATGCAGCACATCCCAAGGGATGCTGTCCATGTGCATCAGCAGGTAACTTGCTGCTGCCATCATGGGCATTTTTAATGACATATCAATGGCCTTAAAGAGGAGTTTTTGCCCAACCTAAACTGAATCCTCAGAAGGGAGACATTGTCCCATGAAGAGCAGGAGAACCTTCCTGAAGAGGAGCTGCAGGCGGTTCAATGAGCCTCAATTTCGGCAGCAGATATTGCTGGGTGAGTCTCTGAAGTGTGAAGTCCCAGCATTCCTGATGTATTTCTTTTAATTTCCTTTTGGAAAACGGAGCCGTGGTGAGTGGGGAACCTCCTGCACGCACACACACACACACACTCACAAGGAAAGGAGGAAATTATTTAACTCTTTCGAAAAGCTCTACCATTTCTTTAGTTAAATAAAGAAAAACAAGCAGAGAGACGTTCTCCTTTAGTTCCTGCGTAAAAATAAACAACAGCCTTGCATAGCTAATAACCAGGTTAGGGCCCCTTGCTAATAATATCTGCTACAACTCCTGAAAACTCAGCAAAAAAGGGTTTTTTCCCCCCTCTGTTTCCCTTCACTTCAAGCAAGCTCTGAAGCAGCAGTTTGTGCACTCTGTAGGGATAAAAAAAAAAGAAAGAAAAAAGATAAGAATCAGGTAATTTCATCTGATTTGCCATTTCCAACCTGTTTCTCTGGCCTCAGACCACACAGGTCCAGCAGCCCCATTATCAGATGGAGCTCACTGATGGTTCCAGGTCAAATCTGAGGTTTTCAAGATGGTTTTGCTCCTAAAAATGGGGTGAGAAGAGTCAAGAGGATACAACAAGGGACGTAATGGTGGGATTTTCTACCTCAGTGATGTCCAAAAGAGAAAAACGGTTCCTGCTTCAGCCCTACACTGAGCTCAGTTCAAAGAGATTGAGAAATTGTGTTAGGAACTAAAACTTTTAAGGATTTTCCCTTATTTTATTGGAAATCAATAGCTTATGGAATTAAGGAATATCATCAGGGGCATCCTACTGTGGGTGCTTGTCAAAAACCAAACAAAGACAAAGAACTTACGACCCCCAACAGAGACACCTGCAAAAAAATGAGAATTTCTGTTGACTAGATGCATTTATTCTTTTTATTAATAAATAAAATTTAAATTGTTTGAAAATAATTTAATATATTTAAGATTTTAAAAAATAAATATAATGTAAATTAATATATAGAGCTATTAAATAAAATTAAATTATTAATTTTAACAGGAAGACAGAAAACTGGCCTCTTCCAAGGTGTTCCAAAGTCATGCCCATCACTTAGTCCTGGGAATATATTTTTTAAAAAATGGACTCAGACACATAAATCAAAGAACCTGCCAGTTTTATGATCATATCTGCAGGATCATGGTCCCTCTACAGGCACGAGTTAAACCAGTAATTATCTCAATTTAATGGGAAAACAGGTAGAGATGTGCTGACAACGTCCCCAAGGACCGTAACAAGTGTCCCACAGTTCTGCAAGTCGAGCTGCACTCGGAGGAATCCTGCTGGTGAAGGACAGGCCTGTTTATTTGGAAACTAAAGAAACTAAACTGCCGCATATTTATTTTGCATCTGTATATTGCGTTTGCTGGCATGAAAGGAAAGCTCTCTCTTCCCCCAGACCAATCAAGGAGAAAACTTTAATGGTCTAAACATCTCCTCCTTCCTGGCTGGCAGCAGCTTTTGAAGCCCAGCCCCGAGCTTGGCTGAGTCAGACAAGGTTCCTCCTTGTCCCATCCTTTCATCAAGGTGCAGGAGCGGCGTGGCTGGTTTGTATCCCGAGGAAATCCAAAGCCAGGGGCTCCCACACGCTCCATTTAGTGCTGGAGCCCATCCCCGGGAGAGCCCTGAAAGGCTCCTTCAGATGGGACGTGAAATGAGGGATATCATGTTGAAGTGGTTCAGAAACGGTCGCGTTCGGGGTTGGAGGAGGCGCTGCAAAGTCAGGAGCTTAAAGGCAAAAATTTATCAGGTCTTGGTTTTCAGGGATAGAAAGCAAAGCAAAGCTGCACACTCAGCAGTCCTGCCCAGCTCCTGCCCCCGAGCCAGACCAAACCCTCCGAGGATGTGCCATCCCCATGGAAAAGCTCTGCCTGTATCCTGATGGCAGCTACACACCCACAGCTGGTCAGGGGGGTACCAAATGTGCCTGAAAAATCTCCAAAAAAAGGGGGAAACGGCTGAAAATGCAACTGAGAGAAAATCCAGTTTATTAACCAGCAGCTGCATGTGAAGAAGCCAAAGCACCAGATCAAATCCAATTGTCCTTGTGTTGTTTTCTGTCAATCAGAGTCACCCCCTAAAATATCACCTCAATAACCTGTACATAAAATACCCTGTGGCTGAATGTAAGAACGAGGAACAATGAGAGAAGGAAACCACTGAAATCAACACCTGGAATTAACAAAAAAAAAAAAGTTTAGGGGAAAAAAAATCAGAAATCTTGAACTGCAGATACAGAATTTGCAGTTCAAGCTTGATCACTGTCAAGATTAAATAATGGAAGTAAATATTTCTGAATTTGTGATAGGGATTGAAACTGGGGGGAGCTGAATTATAAGATATTTTTCTCTAACCACTGTGAGAGTATAAACCACTTCAGACCAGCAGTAATAGGACTATAATTTGGACTATAGGTTGGACTAGATGATCTTTGAGGTCCTTATCTATACTGTGATACTGTGTAATAGTGTATTTACAGTGTATTAATGGTGTATTTAAAGCATCAATTTATGTGCTATCACAATCCTTAGGAGGTTCAAAGGATGATTCCTTTTATTGTAAGGCTGCTTGTCTGTGTTTATTATACAAGAACATTTTATGCATCTGCCGAAAATAGTGTAATTTAAATACATATATAATTAAATAAAATGTCAAGCAGTGCTACAAGCAGGTCTCAAAGTGTCCCACTCTTAGGCCAAACCAGTAAGTGCCAAATTGGTGCCAGGTGGAGCTGGTTCAGCGCCAGGTGAGCCGGGGCTGAGCACCCAGGTGAGAATTGTTGTGTAAATTAAATTCCCATAAAACTCTGCTCAGGGCCCTGCTTGGTTTTGTTTCCTGGGGAAGTGCTGGAGGTGAACGCTCTGCTAAACAAGGGTTTGGTTAAACCTGGTCTACCCAAACCTTCTGGAGAGGATTTATCCCTGGGAATTCTGGTGGTGGAGTTTGAAGAGAAGATCTCAGGTAAGTGCTGGGTTATATTTATTGTGGGAATGTTGAACTACCCTGATTTTCATTGCTCTTGGTGGTGGGGGTGTTTGCTGCTGAAGTGTCTGGAGCTGTGAGTTGCACTTTGGATGGTTGAAGCTCCAAAAGCTTTTAAATCAAGAGTGAGATGAAAAGGAACAACAAATAAAAAGTAGTAATTGTGAGTTTATTTCTTATGGTGTTGTGTGATGAGGTTCTTATTTCTGGCTGATTTGCTGGTGAAATTGCTTTCTGAAATAATCTTGGTAGAACACGAGCACCTAAATCTGGATAGAAACACTTGTTATTGATGTTCTTCTCCTGCAGTTCTGCTCTTTGAAGTGCTCTGAAAGGGGTTTTTTAGGGGAATTGTGTCAGTCCTTGGTGTGTAATTGATGCTGCCAGAACCCCTCTTGTACTTTGTCTTTGGTGGGGCTGTTTGTGAGGCTGAAGGGCAGAAAATAAGGATGCAACTTGCTTGGAAAGCCTGTCTCAGCTGCTTCTCACTTTATTGAAGGAATTTGTGATGCAGGGAGGAGTTGTGCATCCTCTGGGATCTCTGCTCAGCTCAGCAGGGATTTGCTGCATCATGATAGTGAAATCTGAGGGAGCATCCTGCCTCCTGGAAGTGGAATAAAGCAAAGCTCCAAAGGTGTTTGAGCTGCCTAAACCCTCCTGAAGCGGGGCCTGGAGTTGCTTTGTTGGCCCTTGTGTGCCTTTGTTGGCCTTTCTTTGGGTTGTTTGGCCTTTCTGGTGCAGTTGTGGCAGGAAGTTGGGAGCCTGGTGAAGCCAATTAAGATGGAAAGAATGAAGTAATCCAATCCAGTGAGCTGCTCATGGCTGCAAAAAGTGGGAAAGGCAGAAAAGGGCAGGGAGATTGAAATTCAGATGCAACTTGGGGCTCTCTGCAGCAGCTGTAGATCATGTCTGGCAAAGCAAGTGTTTATTTGGACAATAATAGCCTTGAAGCCTCCTGATAAAACCATCTCCTTGCACTTCAATCCATAATGCTGCCAAAGGTTTCCTTAAATATTCCCTTCTACTGGGATGTAAAGCAATCCCTGTGCTGGTCGTGTGTGAGGAGTGGAGGTGGGGGGAGGATGAAAATGATTCCCCTCCAAGTGAGCAGACAGAAAAAAAGAGATTAAAAAAAAAAGGAAGGGTCAGTCTTTTGTGACATGAATTTTTTTTATCCACATCTTTAATTATTTCCTTGGAAAAACAAACTAAGCAATGGATCCTTGGCTTCTGAGGAAACAACAGAGGAAGGCGACTGTTTTCCGAAGCCCCTTTGCCATGTGGGCCTTTGTCTCCCTGGTTTCCTGAACATGGATGGAAAGTGTGTCCCTTTCATAATCCAGCCTCACTTCCCTGCTGCCCTCCCTCTCCCTTTGTACAGTTGAGAGGAGAAAGGAACCAGCTGCAAAAAAGCCTTTTCATGTCTCTGCTGCTCCTTGACCCCCCTTCAACACCTTCTGGTGCCCACTGGGATTTTCCTGATTTCTAATGTTTCTTTATGGCAATCTCCTCCTGCTGGACTCGATGGCAGTTTGGGCTGGGAGCAACAGCTGGATCTACGATTTTAGCACAGTTTTTAGGGAGAATAAAGAATTCCAATCCGTTTTCTCCTCGGCTAAACAATTCAACTTGTTTCCCAAAAGATGAGAATGTGGAAACTGATATTAAGATGTAAATGGATGAGGATAAGTCTGGTTTGAAAATCCAGGGTTAAACTCACGACAATTGGATGAACATTAAAAGAAAATACCGCACTGTGCTTAAATGCCTTGGAAAGTGCCTTCACTTCCTTGAACCAGTTGTAAAAACCCCAAGGTAATCCCAATTACAAAATCCTCATGTCATGGGGATGGGGGAAACATGAAGGAAGTCAAGGTACTGGATGCCAGGGAAGGCATTTATCCTGGGGTTTACTTGTGCTGTGATGCTGGTTTGGGAGGAATTGGGAAGAATTTAGAAAACTAATCAAGAGAATGATGTCACAGATTGTCCTGTGGCTGTCAACTGTCCTTCAGGCTTTATTGTTTTTTTTAAAATTCTTAGCAGGAGTATATATAGGGAGAAAAGCTTCTCAATGGAGATGCTGCTACTTGTTAATAAAACCTCCAATCTCAGTGTGACTTCCTTGATAGATTAATATATTTACATACATGTATTTATTTTTAGATACATCTATTTATGTATAGACTTAACCCTAGAAGATGACACTTGCTTGTATTGTTTGACATCGAGAAGATTAAAATTTGCTCTGTAACCTCTTCCCAAGAACAATAATCTCTACTCAGCTAAAACATCTGCTCTTGACCTGAAGGTGACAAGCTTTCTGCATCCTCAGTAGTTCCATTTGTTAATCTCTTATCTTCCCCTACAAAATTTAAGTTTATTTAGCAGCTGGTACCTTCCTTTAGTGAAGCTATTTTGTTATTGTGCTGCTTCAATCCTCTCTGACAGACCTAAGCAGGTCTCTGGGAGGTTGAGGTTTCTTGTGTTCTCTGGATTTTATTTCTTTTTTGTTTTTGCACCTCTTCCCTGCACTCTCTGCAGCTTTTTTTTCCCACACATCTGTTTTCAAATCTGGATCCCAGAATGGGATCAATCTCCCCAACACTCACCACGAATGTACATCATAAAAAAGACAGAGGCCACATTGCAGGGGAGCCGTCAGCAACTGCAGGGCCCAATATATAAAATATCAGCCTGAGCTGCACAGATCTGAGCTTTATTTAGGCCCTTTTATGAGCTGTTGCTCTGGAAATGAACCTCCCTAAATAAAAGCTGTGGTCATTGATGGTTTAGAGTCAGAAAATATCAGTGAGGTGGTTGGGAATATGCACTTAAATGCACAAGTTAGGGGTAAAAGTGGAAAATGTCAAGTCTTTAGGAGGATATTAAATCTTGCATCTATGAGCTGCTGTTTTATCTTGGGGGTTTTTTGGAAACAGGGATCTCCAAAGTTATCAGAGCCCTTTTGGGGGGGTGAGTTTGGTGCAGCCTTGGCTGCTGTTCCTGTTTTGCCCTTTGGCTGTGCTGGGTGAGGGGGCAGTGACGGAACATTTCTGCCCTGACCACTTTTCCTGAGCCCTGGCAAGGATTCCACAGCCTGGAGCTGGACAGTGCTGTGGGTTTGGTGTTTAGTCTGTAGAGGAGGGATTCAGGCTTTCCTTTCCTTTCCAAGGGTTTTCCTTCTTGTTCCACTGGACTGAGCGTGGTGGGCTGAGCTGGTGGAACCATAAACAAGAGTCTCAGATGGTGCTGGGGGTTCCTGGACACCCAGAGAGTCGAGTGCATTCAATGGGCAGGATGTTTCTTCCTTCTTGAAAATATTTCCATCACATGTCCTCGGAGGTGGTGCACAAATATACTCAGAGAACCACTAAACTGAGCAAAGGCTGGTAAAGTTTATTACATGTTTCTCTCACCACAGTATTTCTCTTGCTGACAAAAAGACTTTCATCTCAAAGCAGGAGAATGTCCTTCCCTTGTCTGATCATCTGCTTTCTATCAAATTAGAGGCTAAATTAGGAATAAAGGGAATAATTGCCTGGTTTTCATGGTGCTGAACACATTGAGGGGTTGTAGTTTGTCCTGCAAACATCAGGTTTCTGAATCTGAATGGGAAAATACTTGGGTGAAATGTTCCTAAAACTCATTTTGTGACCAGTTTTATGGAAGTAAAAGATGAAATAAGCTGAATACAACCAATACAGGAAAACATAATTTAAATGAAAGGATTCAACTCTGTTAGGCCTGAAATTACCACTCCAGTGTTAAAGCAGATATAGATAATCAGCATTACTCCTGTCCACAGTCTGGCCTGAATCAGAAGGAATCCAAGCCCAGCAATTTTCTTAGCAATCCAAAATACACCAGAGAAAAATAATCCACAGTTTTCACCTTGACATTGTTTGTGGATGGTGGATTTGGCCTTCGCAAATGTTAGCAGAACTTTGAGGGTGTGCGTGGAATAATTCAGCAAAGAAATTGGTCCCAACCATCATCAGAGCAGTGAGAAAACAAACACAAGTGGATTAACATAATTGCTTAATCAACAGCACTCAATGAAGGGCCTGCAAGTGTGTGGAATTAATCATCTCATTGTGAGGTGCATTATGAGTAATGAACATAATGAGAACTTTGCACAGCTGGGAACTATTTTAATCCATTAACAAACAAAATAAATAGGGCTAGAAAAACAACACTTTGTATTATTTTTTACTCTATAACTAGCCTTGATATTGAATATTGGGGTTAATTGGAGAAATTAGAGGAAGAATCGTCCTCCAAACCTTCTGCTTCTCCAGTTATGAATGGCAACACCCTTTGCCATTCCCTCAGAGTATTTCCCTCAGCCACAATTAATGGATTCTGCATTTCAATGGGCATTGTGATATTTTGGTGGAATCGGTAGGTTTTTACTGGGAATGCTGCATTTAGGATGTTGAGTTGACAATCTGGAGCCAAATCCTCTCATCTTTGGGGAAGACCTTCCCTGTGTTTGCCCTCTTGGAGGGTTGATGGCCTCCACCCTGCCCCTCTTGAAGGATGGATGAACGTGAATCTGGAATGTTTTGGGCACTGAGGGACTCTGACTCCTTGGGCAAGGATGGGGAAAGGTGGCAAAAACCCCAAACAATTCCATCTTCCTCAGGAGAAGGACACCTGAGAATAACATGGATCTGATGCACTTTGAGTTGTCTCCAAATGTTGGGTGTCAGTGCAGGTGCCACAAACCCTCCTTTCACCCCAGCTGGGACTGCTGAGGTCCTGCTTATTTGGCTCAGCCCAAGGGCTGGAATTCTGTTGTTGGTTTTCAAGGCTGACATCTTCCAAGGAAATATTTACCCATCACTGACCTGTAATCAATGGATCACGGCCTGGCAAGAAAAGCCAACGTCCTCTGAGGGGTTTGGGAGACAAAGTGCTCCCTTCTGGCCACAGCCAAAACATTTCTGTTCCTGTGCAACAGCATCTTCCCTGTTCCAGCTGCCAACATCTTACCAGATTCCTTAGGTAACAGCAAATATGGGGCATAGAAAGCATCTATAGCACCCTCTCATTTTTTAAAGTAGGATTTTCTACTTTAGGAGCATGGAAATAAAGATAAAACATACTGACACAGGATAAAGCAAATAATCATCAGTGTGTTACGTGGTTTGGCAAAGAGAGCCGAGGGAAACTTCTTATCTGGAGACATCCTCCTCCAAATCCCTGCTGTCTCCTCTGTGTGCTGGGTTAAATACTGCAAAAGTCCTCACACAACTGATAAGGAAAATGTCAGTGGGGTTTTTTCCCCCCTTCCTGAAGTGGGATGTTCAGAAAGGGATGTGATCCAGCCTGGAAATGCTTGAGGGAAAGTACTTAATGCACAAGCTTTGAAAGAAAACAGAATTACATCATGATCACCACACTGATTTTTATTTGACTATTGGAGGAGGAAAGGCATTCTATTTGGGAAGAGTTGGCAAACATATCCCCAAATAACCAAAATGCTAAAAATGCATCTCGGTAACAAATCTGAACTCAACAACAATCATAATTTTAGAGAAACTTCACAATATTTTTCCTATCAGAGAAGATAGAGGTAATATTTTCTCCTGATATATTTATGGCTTCAAGAAGATTTGGTTAATAAAATCAGAAAAACACTTCCAGGACTTGAATATTTCCCTCGCGTGTTCTTTAGTACAAACCCAGGAGATTTGATCCTGAGTTTGTTCCGAGTGATCACTAGAAGGGGCTGAGCTGCTTTCGGTTGCTCCAGTGTCATGTGGACTTGATCTCTTGTGTTTTGCTGTAGTATATTTAGATGACTTGAGTTTGAGACATTTCTGAATGTCCATTTGGGGAACCACCACAGGGAGACTCACACCCATTCATGAGGCTTATCTCAGAGGTGGAAGACACCTCAAAGTTAGAGTTGTTGGAGTATCTGGATGGAAAATTGTGTTCTTTCCCCTACCCCATCCCTGATTTGGGCTCATCTGGGACTAGATCCTGCACTTTGTGGATCAGACAGGAAGGGAACTCAACCCCCCTGGCAAACCTGTGTGCTCAGGGTCACAAGAGATGCAACAGATGCGTTTGTGGGACCAGTGATGCAGAGTTCATCCGTCCCTGCCCTCTCTGCTTCTCCACAACATCCCTCTCGCGTAAACCTCTGGAATCAAAAGGTTCCCCCTTCCCTCTATATTTCTCTATCCTCCGTCAGCCTTGTGGCGCTTTATCTCAAGGCTGTGCCTGGTGAGGCCTCTCAGAAGTCCCTTCTTGGCCCGTGTTGGTGAAAACAAGCCTCTCCCAAAGCCTTTGAGCCGAGGGCGGATATGAAGTCAACAAGTATAATATGAAAATAAATAAAAATCCAGTTCAAACAAACCACTTGCCTCAGTAAATAGCTTCTGGCCCCCTTTCAGGGCTGCCCAGCAAATCACTTCAGCTATCTTGTTTTCAAACAGCTTGAAGGGCCTAATCCTTCAAAGCTTACCTTGTTTTGGAGCACTTAATTCAGCTCACACAGAAATTACTCAGATATTAGTGTGTATCGATGATTCATGATGGTTCTGCTGGAAAATGAAAGCTGAGGAGTCTAATCAATAAAATAATTTAGGCTCTTTGAACTAGTTCCAGGTCAATTTTTCTTGGCAGCTTTTTCACTTCCTGAATTATACCGACCCAAACCATGAATAATGATCTAAAATTACACAATATACAGAAACCATCTGTTAGATAGAAACTGGAAGGGTGATGTCATCAGGCTACTTCTAATCTGAAGTTTTTGTGTTGCCAGTGATGATGTCACAGGCTTGGCAACCACTTGTTGAGTTGGTTAAGCACGAGTAGCAATGGGATTTTTTTTTCCCCCACAATTTCAGTGGAAAGAATTCAGTTGTGCTGATTATCTCCAAAAGAAGTGGAAGGACTGTGTGCCTGCATAATTTATCCTACCTGTGAGATGGTGTTAATGGAACCCTAATTGATTTGTTGCTGCTTTTCAATATGAACTGAAGTGTCTTGGACTTGTGTGATGTTCTCCCTTGTGGATCTCACCCTGAACCCTGAGCTCTTTAAAGCAGCTGGTTTTGACTGGCCAGGCTCCTGAGGTGTGTTTCAAACAGACCAGATGTGTACAGATGCAGCTGCCAATTCCAGCTGTTGTCCTGGATGCTCTGGTTTAATTCCAGTGAAAGCTCTGTCAGGCCTCCTACACTGGATCAAATCCAGCCAGGATAACAGAATTCCATATAATTCCAACACAATGAGCATTCTGGGGTGAAATTCCTTCCCCATGTCCGTGATAGTGCAGAAGGACACGGTCAGCTGGAGCAAAGCTTATCTACAGCAGCTTTGGACCTTCAATATCCATTGGCTCTTTGTTGCAGGGAGGGTTAAGGGCTTCCATGGGGTGCAGAGCTGTGGAATAACTTGTCCATGCCCCAGGTCAGCCTGGTCTGTGTTGAGACTGTTAAGGACTGGAGGCTGAAATTTTTTGTCCATTCCAACTGTTGGTGGTTGTTACCACCTTGACCTGTTTGAGGTGTTTCCTCCACTTGTTCTTCCTTCGTGACCATCAGAGCTGGTGTCTCCCAGCACCCAACTGTGCTCAGTCAAACGACAGTGACTAGAAATTGAGTATTTTTGTCTTGTCTTTGCTGTGTCTGAACCTGAAAACCAACCTCTTTGACTTCTAGAACATCATCTCTTTAATGTTTAGAACATGAAGAACCATTAGTGGGTGCTGTTTCACAGGTTCTCCTAAGACAATCTTGAAAATACTTGATTTCATCTAAAATGTGTGTAAAATTTCCCTTAATTCGTGCTTGTTTATCAAGATGTCTAATTTAATTGCTCTAAGTGCCTGAAAATATATTTCTAGTTCAGATGGAAATCTGTAAACCATCTATAAGTTTCTTTTTTTAATTTTCATTCTGCCTTGAGGGCTCCATGACATAATCAAATGTTAGTTTTTCTTTCCAAATGCAGTAGTCCTGTGCACATCACTTTTAAGGCAAGTTCAGTCATTAAATTCTTAAGTTCTGTTTTTTTAATTTAAAGCAGCTACTTCAAACTTGCAAGTACAAATTCCCATCAGTTTATACACAAAAAAAAATTGTCCCACAAATTGCTGGTTATTAGTGAGAAAAGTCTGGAAGTGCAATTGAATGTATTCACATCAGAATTCATGGGACCATTTAGATTGGAAAAGACATCTAAGATTGAGTCCAATTGTTCCAAGTTCAAATATAAATGAAAGCCTAATTCTCTGTGCAACAGCTGAAATGAGATTTTGGAAAACTCTCCCTTTGCTTTTTCTTTCTGCTCCTTCAACTGGATTTCAAACCTCTCAAGCACAAGTTGCCAACAGGCTCTCAGATAAAAATGTGGTATTTTTTGTATAGCAAATATAATCAGTTTTAGTTACAGATTTTTATGTCCTCAGAGATCAGTCACAACAATTTGAGGTATTTTTGCTGCCTTTTGAAGCAGCAAGTCGCTTCTGTGAGGTGATAATCCCAACTGATGGCCTGACTCCACATCCCAAAGTCTAAATGCAGATGTCTCCAAATAGCCATGAATTATACCTGACTGGCAGAACCAGCTTCGTTATTTCCCTTTTTAAAGGGCAAAGAAGAATTAAAAATGTCAGCCTTGAATCAGAAAAAAAATATTGCTGTGCCTTCTTCCCTGAAGGAATCACGACTTAGAATTCCTCAGCAAGCTCAGCAGTAAATCCCCCATTTTCTGTGTTCCCTGCTAAAGCCCAGAAGCATCAGCCCGAGAGCCACTGAATCAAGGCTTTTGTTAAAGTCCTGTTGATGGAAATCTCTGCTCCCACTGCCCCGGCTTTCTCCATCTCCCTGGTAACAGCACAGTTGATGCCTGCCCGGTGTTTTCCTTGGCGATCCATCAAAGGCGTGGGGAATGTGCGAGGTTTGGGGCAGGAGAGGCGGCTCGTGCTGCTGCAGATACGGAACCCGGGGGGCTTTGGGACAGGGAGTCACCGGCCCTGGGCAGGGGGGAGTTTCTGTCCCTTCTCTAGTGTTGGAAAGAGCGTTTATTTGGTTTGGGTTTTACTCGAACACTGAAAAATTCCGGGAAAAAGGAATCTCAGGTTTTGCGTCTGGAGCTCCCCAGACCTTCCAGCCTCTGATTTCCACTCAATTCTTATCAAAGGATCAGTGCAGGGAATCTCCTGTAGATCCCAAGGGTGTTGCAGCAGCAAACCCCATCCAGTACCTCTGGGATCTGGTGGAATTCTGACAAATGTGTTTGCAAACCAGTTTTATCTGGCACTCCCAGCTTCACGTGTTGCTCTTGTTGAGGGACACGGGAAGGATAATTCCATTCCAACAACCAAACTGTGGCACCAGCCTTTTGTTACATCTGCAAGGGGGGATCAGACTGGCAAAGAACCTGGCCTAGGAAGGAAACTTGGATTTGTTTTGAAGTCTGGCAAATTTGAAAGCTCTGCTTTACCAGCAGTAGAATAATAAATACCTTTCAAATGTCCCCTGTATTAAAGGGGTACTGTCAGGTTGATGTAAACCCCAAATTCAAGTTTTCTGAAACAAAAGGAGGAAAAATTGGGTTATTTAAAAGATAAAATTGTTACTTTTATCAAATATTTAGACTCCCAATCTACAAGTTTCTCATGGACACAGTTAACTTTGGGAGGGAATAAACCCAGTTTGTTCACTGGGGTTGCTCAGGTAGGTAAAGTTTAGGTTTTATGTATTTGACCTTGATGTTTCATTGTTAAGTAGGAATAAGTATTACCCCAAAAAAGTGTTACAAATCTTCTGATTCAGAATGTCAAGCTGATGGATTTGCCTGAATGCTGAAACTTGTGTAATGCTGATGTTCTGAGCACTGACAGTTCTGGGTGTTAAAATGCCCTACAGATAGTCAGATACTGATGAATTAGAACAAAACACTCCCTCACCAAAGCTCGTCTCACCCTGTCTCTAACAGAGGCAGCAGCAAACAGCAATTTTTTCCTCTTTTTTTGTAATCCCTTTTTCAAAGAACTTTTCTCTGGATTTCTACCACCCAGAAAAGAAAAAAAAAATGGGAGAAGAGGCTCATCTTAATTTCCCTTTTTGTAGGAGATGGAGGGGGGGAAGAGAAATGTCCACCTACAAATCTGTGGCCCATTCGGGACTTCAAATGCTTCACTTATCTGGGATTGTAAACTCGGAGCTGTAGAGTAATACTCACCAGACAAGTCATAAATCATGACCAAAGACAGGTGCAATAAATACCAGTGTCAAAAAGTTACCAAGTAAAATTATATTGTTTTGACAAGACGTCCAGATGCGTTGACAACGGAGCAAGTAAATGGTCTTTCTCTGAGAGTCTCTATTAGTGCACGGGAGGCTGAGGGAGGAGGGGGAAAAGGGTCTAAAAGACCCAAGAAAAATAACCCAAAAGCTTAAAGGCTTATCATGAAAACTGTGTAACTACTGCAAAACACCTACGAGCACATTCATTTTCTGGGGGACTCTTCCTCTTCTTTCTCCACAACCTGATAGAGATGTTTTTGGTGGTTGATTTTTTGATTTTGGGCAAACAGTGATTGACAAAGAGCTATTTCTTTTTTTTTGCACTGCACAAGATCCACTTACCAGCTGTTTAACTAGATTTTCCTGTCACTGCAATAGCATTTGAGCAGCTTTAATGTATGTAATGTTGTTGTTCCTCCTCACAAAATGTGAATTTCTACATAAAAAAAGCTGGAACAGAAGCCCCATGTCAGCTATTCAAGAATTCTGAGCAGGACTTAGGGCTGCTCTTAAATTTTATGTTAAAATGGAACTTCTGTGATGTTTCTGAGCTTGGGCCAGAAGGTTCAGCAACTCCCAGTTTCAAATTTTAAGCAATTTGTCCAAGATCAGGGAGAGGTTATTGCAGAAGGCAAAGCTCTAAACCCAACCATGGACCCACCCCAAATTCCTTGTTTGTACCTGATCCTGCTGATAGTGGTGACAGATAAAACAGAATTCTGGATTCTTTTTTCTGCAGTAACCATGTGCTTGCTAGAACATTGGTGATATGTACTTTCAACAGAATATTTATAAATTCTAATACATGGGAATTATTTTTTATATGCTGGGAGGGTTTTGGCTGCCTGTACTTTAAATTCCCAGTAGAATTCTGTTTGTGGAAGAGATGAGCACTAAAAGCCTTCCATGGAGATGGTTAATTAGTGGCAATAACGTAGTGCTGCCTCAGCAAGAGTTGGTAGAACTGTTGTGGAGCTCATCTAACAGACATTCCACTGAAGCAAAGACTCAGCCCTCCTCAGGGTTTTTGTGCAGTAAATGATGGGATGGTTTGGATTGGAAAGGACCTTACAGCTCATCCAGTCCCATGGGCACGGATGGGACCTTCCACACTCCCAGGCTGCTCCAACCTGGCCTTGGACGCTCCCAGAGTGTCTCCCAGCCCAGTTAATCTCTCATTCTCTGATTCAGCCAAGGTGCTGCACATGCCTTCCCAATTTCCCCGAATCTATAGCGATTTAGCAAATCTGCCTGAGAGAAATTCCAGTGGCAGAATCGAGAGAAGTCTTGGTGTTTCTGCTCAGGTGAAACTTCCAGTGTTTATGGGAAAACTTGGATGGTTCTTTGGGCTCCCAAAGCAGGCTGGAGATGCTGGTTGGGACTGTTGAGCTTTGGGCTGCCAGGCCAGACATCAGCACCCTGTAAAACCAAGCCAATATGTTTCTGTTGAAAGGAATGTGCTACCATAAATGAAGGCACTTGAAGGTCAAAGGTCATTGTGAGTAATTAGCCCAGGCCATTAAAGGAAGAATAAAAATCATGTTTTACAAGCTGATAGAAAAGAAAGTTTAAAATATGCCTTGGAGAGGGAGGGGAAAAAAAAATCTGCAGCTCCACATGGTGTGTGTGCATGTGCACATGCACAGATCAGCAGGGACATGCACACATATATTTTCTTTATGAAAATCTGCTCCTGGCCCACTCTATAGATGTGTTCCATTACCACTCCACTGAAGATTTTTCTGGGGGAAAAAAAAAATTCTCCAGTGCTGTATATAATATTTTAAAAGCTACCTTTAAAATTGGGCAAGTCTTTTTATCATCACATTATCTCCTTCCTCCATCTTAAAATCTGTTTGACATTGGAAAAATACACAAAGTTTGACAGCCAGGCTCGAGTGAAATGTGAATATATCCTTGGTAAGTGTTGGCCGTGTGAAGGCAGCTCTGGGGAGAGCTGGAGGGATGTTGTGCTCCGAGAGCACAAACAATCCACAAAGGCCGTTGCCCACCAACCTGATGGATGAGTGACCCATTAAAGGCTCTCTTGGGGCTATACAGTTGCCCATTTTACTTAAATGAAATCAAATATGTTTAAAGCTGTGGAGGCTGTGTTGGAGTTGCTAAAGCGTGTGAAATGGGAAGAGGTTTTTAGCACAACTTGGAGAAAACTCCACGTGTCTGTTGCAAAATGGTGCTTCAGTTCCACACCAGCCAACAGAGGCTATAGATTGTGTAAAAGAATTTAAATATACTGTAAAACAACATTATTTTTATTTAGAAGTTGTGGCTGCCTCATCCCTGGAATGTTCAAGACCAGTCTGGACAGGGTTTGGAGCACCCTGGGGGAGTGGAAGGTGTCCCTACCCCTGGCCAGGGGGTGGAAGGAGAAAAGTTTTAAGGTCCCTTCCAACCCAAACCAGTCTGTGGCTCTAAGATATTGGAAATGATGGAAATTTTAAGAGGTTCTTCAGGAGGTTCCCCATGTCAGGCTTGTATTTGTCTGTGTGCAGAGAAGGAAGGGGTATCCAAAGCAGTTTTGTTCCAAAGGACTCACCACTGACACCCTGGAAACCTCAGTAAAATTTTGACATTTTGAGTCTCCAAGGCCTGTCACAAACGAGTCTCTGAACAAAAGTCATCACCAAAAAAGCCAACAGTTATCTACAGTCACTTCAGGAACCAACTTAAACCCATTTCCTTTTCATCCACTTCCTCCCAATCCCATCCCAAACCCGTATCCACCACTTCCCTGTCACTGATGGTCCCCACAGGGAGGTCTCTGTGTGACAGGGGTCAGGGATAACACCTCACATTCACCAGCTCCAAAATGGTTTCCAGCTCTTCCTGAGCCCTCTGTGCTGCAGGAGTCCTGTCAGCAGCAATTACCACCGGCCTCTTGCAGAAGAAAAGGGACCTATTTGGACTATTTGCCTCTCTGGGGTTCCCAGGTCCTCCTTCAAAATGAAAAATGTCATTTGCTAATTCAGCAGGACATGGCACTGCTGGCCCATCCATTGGAGCCTGGTTATCTCCTGGGGTTATCCCCTGGCTCTGTGGCACAGAGGCCTTGGTGCAGTAAGGGACAGAAGACAGGATGCTAAAATCGAACTGGTTGGGGACGGAGCAGCAGGAATAGTGAATAAATAAATATAGATTGGGCATTCCCTTATGTACGCTGCTTTTCCCTGCTGCTCATGCTATTGAGTGTGTTTTGTGTGTTCAGAGGGAGCACAGAAAACCAGATTTTAAGGTTCTCTTCTCAATAGAGTCTAGAAACTCTCTTGAACTTCTCCAATTTTGTCTGGATAGATTTTTTTTTTTTTCCCCTACACTAGGGATTCCCCATGATCACATCTTACCAAAACTGTGTGTGTCCGCTTGGAAGAGATTTGTCCTGTATTGCTTTGCCTCTGTTTTGATGTGGTGAAATACTTCCTGACTACTTTATTTTTTGCTTCCTCCCACCTTCACCTCTGGTCCTCTTGGTGACCCCCCACGTTCCACCTTCAGCATCCCCCTTGCTCCATTTTTCCTGGTAGTTCTCCCAACCTCCTCCATCTCCCACACCCCTCCTGGAAGCTGCATCCTCACTCACGCAATTCCCCACAGGACACTTAGACATTTGCTTTTAATCTGGCCCCGGAGTTTGTAATGAATTCTGTAAACATAATCATGAGGACTTGGAGAGAGGAAAGCACCCCCATATCACAGCCTTTTTTGCTGACACTTTTGACTCTGGGCTTGATCTTTGCCCAGGTTGCCAAATGAAAAGGGCAGAGGGCAGAGTTCAAAAGCAGCAGTTTGCCCCTTGGATTATTGAAAATAAAAACCCGGCGGAAACTCTCCAGAGTAATTTGAGGAAACTTCTCCTCCCCTCCTCCCCCAGGAAGGATGTCATTATATTGTTTTCTGAGGTTGGGTCTGTTTATAGAAATAAACACTTGAGTGAAAACAGGCATGAAATGCTAGAAAGGCAGTGGAGAAATGCAGATAGGATGTGATCTGACCCAGCACACGCAGCCTCAAGTTCAAGCTCCTCCTCTCCTGCTTCTTGTCCAGCAAAATTGATTTTCCTACATGTAATTTATTAATGATTTAAATACCTGCTGATTGAGACACTTGTGTGTCTTTGGGGATGCTTAATATGAGATGTAATTTTTAATTATTTTTATTTCAAGTCTCTCATGCAACACTGAGACCATTTCCATGTCCTCTGTTAACCTAATTATTCTGTGGATATTTTAATGAGCTCAGTAAACAGTGTGATCAGCTCTAAGGAATTTGAAGCAAAGCCTTGAAGATGACAATATCCCAGGACTGCCAGTCCCTCAGAAAGATGGATTTATGCCACTAAACCCCATTTCCCTGTGCTGAGTTTGTGCTCCAAGCTCCTCCACAAGTGTTTTTATGGATGTCTTTACCCACCTGTGACTGGGAATGGCTGGAAGATACTGGAATGCTTTCGAGGCATCTATTCAGATGACATTCAAGTGTTTCTTATCTTCCCTTCACATCCCCAATATTTTTTTCACCACCACATGACCACCCTCGTTCCCACTTGTCCCAGTTCCCTTCTCTTTCTGCTTATTCACCAGTGGAGTTTGCTTTTTGATTTTTTTCATTTTATTGACATACAATCTGTTGAAGGGAGGAAATTTGTGGGGTTTTTCCCTTTCTGAATAACTTTTCTCCCTCCTTTTTGTCTGTGCCCTGCTGCCACCCCTTTGGATCTCTGGCATTTCCCATCACATTTCTCTCTCCTCTTGCTGGTTTCTAGCTCTGAGTATTTCTCCCACCTTTCTTCCTGTCCAAATCTAGAAGCAGAAATAGGTTGACTAATACCAAGTGGACAGTAAAATTAAAAAAAGCCCCAAACCCTGGCATTCTATAGAAACTGGAGTGAGTGGGGGAGTCCATAAATCATTCTTCCTGCCACATCTGTTTTTATTTTGAAGTTTATCAGCCTGTTGAGTCACAACAGGGATTTTGGGGGGGGCAGGGGGAGGAGGAGGAGAAGGGAACAGTTGCAATATTAATCTCCCAATGTGACTTAGAGAATATCAGGGACGNAAAGGCTTTTAGCTGGTTTCTGCTTTTCCTTCCTTAAGGCTGGAGATAAAGATTGGCTGCACACCGTGAGCTCGAGAGAAAAGGGCAATTCATGGATGGCTGTTATCAGGGCTCGGGAGGCAGAGCTGGAGCTCTCCCCTCACCCTGCCCAGCCCCAGCCTCGAGGGGCGTGTGGAGATAAGACAAGCCTCGAACTGATACCTGGCCAGACAAAATGGACTTGTCGCCCCCCCTCTCCCTGCTCTGCAGGGAACATGTGTGGGCATCTTTAAAGACACTGGCAGCGATAAGTGTTTGTCTGTTCTTCCAGAGGCGAGTGGCAGCCGGGGGAGAGGGAAGTCGGCCCAGATATCCGGCCCTCGGAACTTTCCCCCTGTCCCAGAGGTTGGAGCGAGTTATGAGCAATAACCTCACGGCTCCCCTTTCTTCTTCTTGTTTGACATCTTCCTCCATCCCAGTCCGGGATAAATCCCGTCAGATTTGCCTTTCTGAGACTTGACAGTCGATCTTCATCAAGGATTTATGACGGATTTTCTTCTTTCTTTTCTTTCTTTATTTTACAGAAATATTACCAGAATTCCCTGTTCTGNGCCCCCCCTCTCCCTGCTCTGCAGGGAACATGTGTGGGCATCTTTAAAGACACTGGCAGCGATAAGTGTTTGTCTGCTCTTCCAGAGGCGAGTGGCAGCCGGGGGAGAGGGAAGTCGGCCCAGATATCCGGCCCTCGGAACTTTCCCCCTGTCCCAGAGGTTGGAGCGAGTTATGAGCAATAACCTCACGGCTCCCCTTTCTTCTTCTTGCTTGACATCTTCCTCCATCCCAGTCCGGGATAAATCCCGTCAGATTTGCCTTTCTGAGACTTGACAGTCGATCTTCATCAAGGATTTATGACGGATTTTCTTCTTTCTTTTCTTTCTTTATTTTACAGAAATATTACCAGAATTCCCTGTTCTGTGTGTAATCCTTGCTTTTGGAAGGGCAATCCTGGCATTTCAGACGCTTAGAGACCCCAGTACATTTGGCTGCTCCCTCAAAAAGAGCCAAAGCAATGAAGGTGGGGGTGTGGGCAGGAGAATAGAGAAGAACTTGATTTTTT
>WEKX01014569.1:20425-82140 GCA_013390025.1 Pitta sordida | reverse complement strand
ACCAATATCACCCAGTTAGTGACAATCAAAGAAAATGTTGGTCCTCATCTAACTTAGTAGAGTAGCACACTTATTCTGTTCTGAGTGTTCACTTCACACCTTAGAGTTTCTCTCACCTCAATCTCCCTATTTAGGCCGCGAGGGTTTTAAACCTCTGCTCCCAGGAATCAGACTTGATTTTTGCTGATTTACATCACCTACTTGTACCTAGACAGCTAGTTTTTTTCTAGGACTTTAAGAGGAACCACATGCTTCATTTTATCTACCAGTCAGGTTCAATAAAGTTAAGGGAAATAGTGCAATACCCTGTGATTGCTGTGGATGCAATCAACTGCTCCTTGACTTATGTTGCAGTTCCTACTGAAGACTCTCTCTCAAGATCATACCTAACTTTATTAGTATGAGAATTCTAATGGGCTTTCATAGTTAGTCAAACACCCAAAAATTCAATTAATATCTCTCTGTGGTTATTATAGTTTTCTTCTCTCTAGCCTTGACAAATAACACATATTGCCATCATAATTTTGGGGGATACCTCATTGTGATAATCTGCTTAGTTTACGCTTTTGTGTGTATATCCTGTATGGAGTCATTCATCTCTATTTTATATATGAAATAAATAATACTTCACTTTCAAAGACATCATACCCTGCTTCCAGCCTACTCATGCATCTCTTTACCACTAAACTGAGTCCCACTAGTACACAATTGCAAACTCATCTGTTGGGAACATTTTGAAGTATATAATTCTATGCTTTCTCACAGGAACAGCAAAATTTTATATCCTTCCCCATAAAGATACCTCAGAGTCTTTTCTCAAAGCCCTCCTTTGCTAAGAAGTGAGCTCCCAGATGTGAGCCATGTAGCTGGACCTCACTTAGTGTTGTCTTGCAACTGGATTCTGAACTCCTTGTGGCACAGGCTCTACTTCAGGGACAGGGAGACAGATGAGGACTCCTCACATAATGCAGTCATAGTCACTGTTTCCTAATTGCTTTGATTACACAAGTAATTATTCAAAATAGCAGTTGCAATAGTAGTGAAGAGTTACAGCTATCTAATTTATCTAACGCTAAAGAAAAAGATTTTTCAGTAAGGCTTTCCAGTTGTGAAATTCATTAGTCACTACGAGTCTCTTGGTATTCAGGTCACACAGCAAAACTAATTGAACTGCTGTGTTTTAGAAATCCAGATGTGTTGATAGGATGACTTTATATTCAGGTTGTTTCACAGCTTATGAACAGTCAGTCTCATTTTCATATTTTTATCTTAAACATTAGATGTGTTCATAGATGATTCAACCTTGGGTAGTGAAGGAATTTTCCACTTCAAAGGAAAACATAAGTAATTGAAATGCAAATAAAACCTTTTTTTTTTACTAAGATACAATGAACGCCATATATGTTACTTCAAATATTTCAGGAAAACTCAGAAAAAAAATGTACACTGAAGAAGAAATCTGCTGCGTATAAAGCCGTACTTGTTTTGGATGTTGACATTCAATCTGCATTAGTAGTATTCCATTGCTCATATATACATTTCCATAGTAAGTTTTGCACAAGAATATGAAGAGATTCTATTCAACATCTTTATTGACAATACGGATGAGGGAATTGAGTCCATCATCAGCAAGTTTGCAGACGACACCAAGCTGGGGGCATATGTCCAACTGCTGNGCCAGGTGGGTGTGGATCTCTTCTCTTGGGCTGATGACACCGGAATGAGAGGACATGGCCTTAAGCTATGCCAGGGGAGGTTTGGACTGAATGCTAGGAAGAGGTTTTTCACAGAGAGAGTGATCACTCATTGGAATGGTCTTCCCAAGGAGGTGATGGAGTCACCACCCCTGGAGGTGTTTAAGAGAAGACTCGATGAGGAGCTCAGTGACATGGTCTAGTTGGTGGGGAGTTGGACTAGATGATCCTCAGGGTCCCTTCCAACTCAGAATAGCCTGTGAACCTGTGAAATACCAGATTACTATATGATGAATTTAAAATTCACTTTGCATCTCTCCTTACAGTGTAGATGCTGTAATATTCTTTCCTTATCACTGGGGATATTAATTTTACATTAAAACAAAACTTTTTGTGTTTTCTCCCCCCGTCAATATTCTTGAAATGTGGTATTTCTGGTGGTACCTTAACGTTCATATAACTTGCTGGGGAAAAAAGTCATTGAAGCATCTCAGTGTCAGTGGGGACTTTCTGGGAGCCAGTAGAGCTCTCTCTTTAACATTTTTCATCGCATAAGATTGGTCAGACTTATCCCTATAAGATCTTAGCCCATGATGGATTCTGCAAATGAAGATGGTGCTAGAGTTTTCATGTGTCTTGGAAGCCATCAGCATCCTCATCCATCCTTCCCACAGGACCCTCAGTTCCTTGCTGGCTCTACATGTGAGAATGACTGCAAGCAGTGATTCTCCACTATTTCATTTGTGGAAGAAATGAACAAAAATTCCAAGATGTGAGCTCTAATTTTTTTTAATAAAGATGGGAAAAACCACAAGCTAGGTACGTCTGTAAGTTATTATCCTGCCTGCAACCCAGAATACCTCCAAACCCACCACTTTTTCCAACTCCAAGGCAAAAATGTTCCTCCCTAGACATGAATTCATCTTTGCTCAAAGCTAATATGTCACTTGCTCCCTACATCTTCTAGGGACTTACCATGCAGCAAGCTCAGGAAAGCAATTGTGACTGCTTATTTTTTAGTCTGGTGACCACTCCTGTTAGTACTTTGAGTCAGTACGCTGTATTTTACATTTTATTTCTGTTCATTTTCAAAACTAAGCAGAAGTTTGAATAGTAAGAATTAAAGCAACAACGTGATGAAAAATATCATCCACTTTAGATCTACTTAAACTTGTCACATCCAGTAAACACAGCATAGAAAGATAGATAGGAAATTTAAATGGCTTTGCAGTAAATCTATATTAGTCCAAACAGTTTTTACAAATGAGATCAGTAGGGTGCATTTTCCATTTAAGACAGTCATCCAGACTTAACAAAAGGCATTATGCACGTGTTGGATTTTCAAAGAACAAAACATAGCTGGCAGGCAATTTAAACAAATACCAGGTTAATCCTTATAATTGCATGGCAGATATTTATTGTAAGGCAGGAATTGCTCTAGTTCACATTGTTTATACCTGATTTGATATTAATGTTTTTAATATCCAAGTAGCACTGGAACACAGATTGAAGTGCATATGTAGTACTTATCTACATAACTATCTGTGTCAATTTTTGGCAAGGAAACATGCCACTGCTTAAATTCTGCTGTGAACAGTGGGTAGTCAGACAAAAGGCTTGCTCGTATTAATGCATTTTAAATTAAACTGTGACTAACAATCACTAATAAACATGCAATATAAAGATACTCATGCTTGCATTGGTGTAAATTTGGAGTAGGTCCATTGTTTTAAGTGCGTGGCACAAACTCACAGCGCTAGAAAGGGAAGCTAAATGCATTCCAGGTCTTATCATAAGCAAATGAAGAATCTGCTATGTACCTTCTTCATACCACAAAACATTCTCAAATGATACCTCCCAGGCTCTTAAAATGTGAAAATTTAAGCTTTCTACTCTCCAGTCATAGCTGGACAATGTGCTGCCACTGCTCCCTCCTCTATGGCTTCAGAGGGTTGTAAGCAGTAAGAACAATTTTATTAAGCAATGGAAGGTGGAATACAAAAATGGAGAAGCAGGCAGACATGATCACCTTTTATGTGGCAGAGTACAAGAACAGGAGCCATAGTAGGTGTTACAGAAAGAAGAAATGCACCTATACAAGGATGTGAGTTCTTCCTCTCCGTGAATTCCCAGATGGGAATTCCTGTGAATTGTCCTGTGTGAGTGGTGAGGGGAGAACTTCGGATGAAGGGTGCTACAGGGGCAGAAGGCTGCATGAGAGAAAGGGGGAAAGTGAGGTTATGTCCTAGGGCTGCCAGTGGGAATTTCCAGCTTTTGAACACCCAAAGAATATTTCACAGTGCAGGAATTAAAAGTAGGGAATTTTGGCATGTACATCTTAGTAGTTCAGGGAGTTGTCCTCAGTTCACTGATTGTCCTCTGGGGCATTACAGATCTTCCTTCTCTAGGGGCAGCTGCTAATTGCTGCCTCTTCTCAATCTTCCCACACTTTACATGTGAAGTTTTATAACGTGTTTAATCCTACCTTGCATGAAACAGAGGAGTGAAAATTTATCTGAATTGTGTTTCCACAGAAATTCCCACAATGAGGGGGTGATCATTTCTGCATAGCTATCTTTTCATGCTTTATTAATAGATATTTATATTCTATAAATACCATCTCATACTTTACCCCTTTCCTACAATGCCACCACTTTACTGGGAAACTTAAAGCCCCATTGGTCCTTTAACTCCCTTTTTACTCTGAATCCAAAGTAAATAGCATTGCATTGAGAAAGATTCTTTGGAAGATTAGGTTACTCAATTAGAGGGATTTATTCTACCTTACCAACTTCCTTATAAACATTTTCATTTGAATGTTCAAGGACAGGAGTCCATTCTCATAACAGGCATGGTCCAGGCTCCACATACCATCTGATATTTCTTCATGTGGTTTGCCTTAATCAAAATTGAAAGCTTCTTTTATCAGGTCACACGTTAGCATCAGCATGGATGTAGGCCACCGTGGAAAGCTGAGAAAACACCCTTAGACAGCTGAGGCTCTACTAATGCTACTACTACTCTGCATCAATGGGAAGCATAATGCTATTATCCAGAGAGGTAACAGGTAATTATTGCTAATCAGAGGCTAAGATAGAAGAACAGGGACATGAGTATTATGGAGTCACTTGCTAAATATTTTCCTGGGAGATGGATGTCTTGCCCTGGAAACCACAGTCTTCAAAGCTTGATAGCACTGACTCGCATGATGCTGTAAATCCAGAGAGCTTCTTACACTGGTTAAGACTCCCAGTGGTTTTAGGAGGGGTTCCTGTATAGGCTTCATATATTTCAAGAACAAAAGGAATACAACTTCCTGTGCAAGGTGCTACCAGACTCCTCTGAACTAGTTAAATGGCAGTAACAGAACCTTTTTTGCACAGCTGGCACCCAATAAAAAATAAAATGCAAGGCCTATAGTAGATGATCAAGGAGCCAGCAGATCTGAGTTCTATCCCACTCGTCCTGCTGTGATCCTCCTAAATACCCACAATGTTTAGTCAGAACCTTTGGTTCTCTCTGCCTCAAGGTGCTGCAGTGCTCCCACCAACACAGGACCGTTGTACACTTGCAAATTACATTTCAGACTTCAGAAAGAAGGGAGACACAGAGCAGTGATTTTCACATGGTTTGCCTTTCAGCATAAACCACTTCATTCAACAGTCTTCCAGTGAAAATCTGGAACCTCAGAATGTAAATGTAGTCTGATTTAAATTATGACACTTCCTACTCCCTTGCATATTAGTGCAATGTAGAGTAGCTAGTCATAGAAATGGATATTTTCCCCATTCAAATAAGGATTGTGCATTTAGATTGTCTTTTAACACTTTTTTCCTTATTCTTTCAGTGTGAATGTACAGCCTTTTGCCCAGAAAATTCCACTCTCATAAGAACTAGCTACTGAAGATACTTTATGAAAAATACAGGTTTTCTATGATTGTGGGACAAAGAAACTGAATAGACCCAAGCAAGGAAATACGTACCTTGAATAACCACATTTTTCTGCAGTTAGAAGCCCAGTGTCTTCCAGGGTCCTGCCTAATCCAGAGGTCTCAGACTGCAAGGATTTCCTACACTGTATCTGGGAAAGAAAATACAAAGAGAGAAAACGCACACCAGAAGAAATGGAAAATAAAATAAAATAAAATCCTTTCACATTGCCAACCAGCCCAATAGTTAAACACAGCTTGCTTTTGCACCTGAAAAACCCCCTTTTTGTTTCATCAATCAGGTAAATAACGTATCTGAATTCACTCTTGGCTGGAATTGACCTAGTTGTTCTTCTCCAGTATTAACTGTCTTGGATTTGCTAATGAGAAATTTTGGTTAGAAAGGTTTGTAGTAGATTTCTTAGCCACTAAATGGGTGTTGCATAATGGTCATCTATGTCTGAGAAATCTCCATTCAAATTTGAAAGAGAAAGCAGCAAACGTATCAACACAACACAGAAAAAAAGATACAGAGCTCTCAAGGGAACGCTCACTTGTGTATAATGTTTGCATAGTCAGAAACTTATAGAGGGAAAAAAATTAAATATTTTAAAGTTAAGATAGGCCATCCACTCAAGGTTAAGTTTACCTGCCACAAGGAAAAGAAAATTTTGCATGTTATTTTTCAGATAGCAGAGTTATCCATGACAGCAAATCCTTTTGCTTATTCACCAAAACTACTTTTAAAAGAATTGCAGTTGGGTTTACATTTTATGTTTATAACCTGTTTCATCGATTAATTCTTGCGCTTCACCTCCCACTTGGAAACAGAAGACTTTATTTTTTGAACCAAAGTCAATTTAGGCTCTACTATAGAGTCTTTAATGCCATCAGCTGCAATATGGAAGAATGTATAGTACAAGTTTCAGGAGGCAATCCATCCCTTAGTATATTTTCATAATTCACAGACATTAACAGTTTAGGAGGCTTCTGAGTCTGCAATTGAATATGAAGAATTGTATCTGGATCTATCCTCTAGGAAGTTCTCCGGTCCCTTTGTGAGCCAGTACAGATCTTTGGCCTTCTCAACGTTCTGTTTCAATGAATTCCAAAATTTAAATATATGTTAAGTCAGAAAATTCCTCCTTTGATTTTCTTGAAATGCAATGCCTAATAATTGCATTTAGCACATTGTTATTATAGAAAATAATCATTCTCTCTTTGCTTCTCATCATAATTTGTTAAGTTTACAGAACTCTACCAGAGCCTCCTATCATATTTTATGGGAATTCAGAGACCATTCTTTTCCCAGAAGAAGCTCCTCCCCTACTTTGCCTCTCACTACACGGCAGTTGGTTTATGCCACTAATCACCTTTGTGTAGTTCAACAGGGTGCAGGATGCAGAGAGCATTCAAAAGATGGGATCGTCAAGCTTTAGCATAATTATGTTTTCTGTTTCTAATTCTTTTTCCACAGTTGTTAACATTATACGGCACTAAGACCAGTCCTAGATAATAAGATAGTCAATGCTGGTCACCAAGGAAGTGTTGACTTCCAAACTTCTTTCTTGACTGCTCACATCTAATCTGGAGCTTTTGTATGGACCATTCAGTTTGTCTTGTTTGCATACAGACAGTCTTTGCACTGTTGTGTTTTGTCAGCCTTGTTACCAAGCATAAGACCATGCTTAAGGATTGAGGCCTTAACACTATAGGAACTGAGACAGAAGTTCAGAGAGTGAACTAAATAAAAAACCTTTGCTTCAAACAGAGAGTATATATGATAGCTACTGGTCTGATCAGCTATTTTTGAGTCCGAAGATGAAATACCATTTTGAAAACATTTTAAGGTATCAGAATGGGTCTCAATGACGTATCTGTCCCAGTCTCTCTGGCAGGTCATACTGTTGCCAAGTATGTGTGCCAAGACATGCCATACTTTTTTTCCTTCAATGATTGCATTCTTGGGCTAGCACAGTCAGAGCTGTTGATCTCTGGGACATACTATAACCCTACTTTATTCCTAAGTCATTTGTGGTTTTCTAGGAAGCTGAGAGCAGTTTGAATGGTAGGAATAAGGAGCATATTAGTGGGTTGCTTGCTGTATTTAGTAGTGTGGGTCTCGGTTACTCCAATCTGTATTTTGTTAATTTTTGCTCTTTGTGGGGGGTGATATTTGAAAATGTCTAAGTCATCTGGACCCTCACAGAGACAACTCGTTCAGGCTAAAATAGTAGAAATAAACAGATAAACATAATCTAGCCTGTTGCTTCCCCCCTTTCTTTGACACCTGCAGTTGGAGTCAGAAGGCACCACGTCAAGAGCCTGTCCATGCTGACCACTCCACTGCCACCAGAGCCAACATGTTGTTTCAGGGCCTGAGCCAGCAGAACTGGCATCAGGAACCATTTACAATCTGCTCTGCTACATCCCTGAGGGGTTCTTGACAGAGTCCAAAAATACAGTACTTTAGTAATGCATCATCGTGGTGATGAATATAAAGTCTTTCTTCCCTTGAGCAAATACCTATCATCTAAAAGCTCCATGTTATAAAAAAATATTTGTCTTGAAGGAAAAACATTTTACTGTCCCTCATCTGTTTTTACAAATCCACACTTACCATGGCAAAGATATCCACTGTCATTTTAAATGAAAACTGACTGAATGTTACATCAGTTTAAAATTAACTCATGCTGCAGTTAGAATTTATTGTAAGGCAGCTGGTTTTTATTCCTATTTTTGGAGAGAACATATGGATTATGACAGAACCTATTAAATATTTCTGGGGTGTATCTGGGAAGATGTGTCATTTTACTCTGAGCTCCATCATTGAATTTCTGTCTGAACATCTTGGGCTCCTGTAGGCTCCCATCAATTTACAAGAAGATAGAAACCACAAGAGCCTTTCTAAGCATGTTTAAAAATATAACTGTGTGAATGGCAGTTTTCTTGTTAATGCTTTATCTTACTTGCACAGGTGACATTTGAAATTAGTTCAGGCTGTTCCTTTTCTTGCCCCAGTTAATACAGATGCAATGTGCCCACTTGAATGTGTGAAATGGGGATCATCAACTTTTCGCTTCATTTCTGTGTTGGTACGATGGATAAGCTACTACACAGCAGTGTCTTTTGTAGAGATTAATGGCCTGGTTTACAAATGCTTTTATTAGATTACTTGCTATTCCTAAACTTTATGGCAAATATATTTCTGTCACTTTGTTCATTTTATTATGTTATGGTAGCAGTGTTTTCTTATTCAGCAAAGCAAGAGAGCATTAAGACAGAACACAGCTGTCAGCCCGTGACTGCAATGCCCTCCAGCAGTTTCAGCAAGAGGATGAGTGAAAATAGCTTACTCAGTGGAAGGCAGGCAATTACCTGGCTGGGAATTCGCAGAGGAAACTGTGGTTAGTGCCCCTCCTCTCCTGAAAAGTGCATGGGATCTTTTGCAACCACAATGGTCAAGATTTCAGGGGTTAGTTTAATTATGGGGAGATGCTCTGTACCATTAACAGAAAGGGGAAAGGAGGGGTAGAGTTTGGTGTATAGAGTATGTGTGTGTTTTGAATTCCATTTGACAGCCTTTAGAAGCTCCATGCTGGAGCAGTTCAGATGCTTTCTTGTTTAGAAAACTTGTGAAGCAGAAATTCTGTTCAAAAGAAACTTCGCTAGAATACATTAAAATCTTTCATTTGTTGGCAGCTGACATTATGAATGTTACTAGTCTTTAAAAAAAAGCAAATGTACTGCTCCATTTCATTAAATTGCAGAATTGATCTTACTTGTTTCACTGTTGCAAACTTCTCAAGTGTTTCACTCTGCCTTGTTTTATAGTATGCTTTGTGTTGCTACCTGGTAATTAAGACAATGCTTCTGTAAACAATATACCCCGTGTGTTGCTACTGTGTTCATTTGTCTATACATTTTAAACACAACATCTGCTGACACTAAAGGCAAGTATTCATTATTATGAACTATATTGGTTTTGACTTAAAATAATTTATAGAATCCTTAATGTATGAGAGAAAAAACATAGTTTGGCTTTTATGTTCCAAACTATTTGCAAGACTAGCAGTAAAAAGAATTTTCAGACTTAACAACAGGAGCACTTTTATTCTATGGTTCTGGCAATAAATGCACTATTTCTAAAGGGGGGAAAAAAGCATTTTTCCAGTATTGATTTTCAGCAGAACAAATCATCAATTCATCTTAAGAAAAGAGATGATTAGAGAAATACAAAACAGCCAGAAGGAAATTAGATTACATACTTGAATGCATGAAGCTTTCCTGAAGGTGAAGCATTCGTGAAAATTTTCATCACACTGACCACCACTTTTAGCACTGATTAAACATTAGTGACTTGAATAGAAGACATAAATCAGACCACTGCTGACAAATCCGATTAATTTTGTGATCACAGAGAAGCAGCCTTTCTGACACAATTTGAACTTGCGAAGAGGAAGACAAAGATCCAGCGTGTCTAGAAACTTTTGCAAATGTAGCAACATGCTGCTGAAAATCTACAAAGTAGAAGTAGTTCTAATATTAACATGAAGACTAGCTGTAGAAAAAGCTTTCCAGAGTAAAAAGAAAACCATTGTAGGAATGATAGTCTAGGAAACTGGTATGCTCAAAAGGCATAAGGCTCCAGTGTACTAACCCATCCATAGTGGAATTTATGTGGTGGAATGAAGTCTGTAAATTGCAGTATCCACTTTTAAGGTTATACAGTTCAGAGTACTGTTCACATTTTTTCAATATTAACTGTGGTGAAAATAACTTTTCTTTGTTATGTCTGCATAGAAATCTTATTTTCTGCAGGGATTCCAAAAGACAGTTTTATCCTCAAAATATTTCCTACTGTGCATCTTTTTTTTCTGCTGATATAAATGATGAAGTTCTTAATATAAAGGCTGAACAGACCATGAATACAGCAGTTGGAGATCCCTTCTCACATGACCAGGAGATGGAAAAGGATCAAAACATCTCTAACTATAAATTGTATGGCATCTCTGGACAGGCAAGGGAACCACTGCCCAAATACACAAGACAAAAAAGGGTAAAAGAAGTGCTTCACTTTGCATTTTGTAGTACTATATACACATTCTGTGTAGTCTACGGTAGAACATCTGGTCTCCCACCACCTTCAGTACAGGACGAACTTCNAGAAAGAAAGAAAGAAAGAAAGAAATTTGAAAATTTCCTTTGTTTCATCCAAATATATATATGATTAGTCTTCTAGTTTATAGGAATGTGAAGACAGAAATAGGAAAAGATTGGTTGCATATCCATTAGAATATGTATGAAAGAGCATTTTCTTTCCTCAATAAAGGTTAATTCATTCTCTTAGAATCATAGAATGGTTTGGGTTGGAAGGGACCTTAAAAATCATCTAGTTCCAACCAACTACCATGGGCAGGGACACCATTCTCTAGACCAGGTTGCTCAGAACTCCATCCAGTCTGGCCTTGAACACAAGGATGAGGGCATCCACAATTTCTCTGGGATGGTATTCCGGTGCTTCATTACCCTCACAGTAAAAAATTTCTTCCTGATATCTAATCTAGACCTACTCTCTCTGTTTGAGTTCGTTTTCCCTTGTCCTGTCAGTATGGCCTTGTAAAAAGTCTCTCTTCTTTCTTGTAGACCCCTTTCAGGTACTGGAAGGCCAAAATTATGTCACCATTAAGCCTTCTCATTTCTATGCTGAACAAACCCAATTCTCTCAGCCTTTCCTCACAGAAGAAGTGCTCTAACCCTCTAATCATCTTGCTGGTTCTCCTCTGGACTTGCTCCAACAGCTTGATGTCAGCTGGGGACCTCACAGCCGGAAGCAGTGCTCCAGGTGGGGTCTCATGAGAACAGACTGGAGGGGCAGAATTCACAGGTTATTCTGAATTGGAAGGGACCCACAGGATCATCTAGTCCAACTCCCAAGTGAACGCCCACCCAGGGATCAGGCCCACAAGCGTGGAACCACTGGCACCACTCTCCATCCATCCAAGCCTCCCATTGTCTAGGCCATGTCACTGAGCTCCTCATTGAGTCTTTTCTTAAACACTTCCAGGGATGGTGACTCCACCACCTCCCTGGGCAGACCATTGCACTGAGAGACCATTCCCTCTTTCAACCTGCAGGCCGTGCTGCTTTGGATGCATGACAGAGCACTGTTGGCTTTCTGGGCGGCAGGAACACATTGCCAGCTCACGTCCAGCCTCTCATAACCAATACCTCCTAGTCCTTCCCAGCAGGGCTGCGCTTGTTGTGTTCATCCCCAACCCTGTATTGATACTGGGAGTTGCCCCAACCCAAGTGCAGCACTTTGCACTCGGTCTTATTAAACCTCATGATCCCCTGGGCCCTCAGGCCCATTTCTAGAGCTCATTAAATTACTCTTTAAATTGCTTTAATTCACCACACTCCACAGTAGTCTTGGGGCAATTGGTATAAGTGGACAGACATATTTGAATTTTTTTTGTTTGACAGTTGTAAAACAGACAAGAATACGATTGTACAAGGCAGACAGATGTGTTAGACTACCAGTTTCTGAAGTTGTTTCTAATTTTCTCCCTAATAAAATGTTTTCTGAGAAAGACACTGAATGAAATTCAACCTTGGTGTGGCAAACAGAATTACATTAGTGTCAAAATGAACAACTTGAGTTGTGGATCTTAATTCCATTCTAGCAGTTCTCCAGGTGGCTTTCCATACCACAATGGATGAGCAAAACACACGGTTAAAAAGGAATAAAAAATCCTACGCCTTCCCTGATAACATGAATCTCTACTGCTCTCTTTGTGAGTCCCTACACATCTACTGTCTTTGGTTGTCCATTCCCCGTTGCAGCTTCAGAGCTATAGATGAGTATTTTCCTCATGATGCTGTTCTTGTTATACATAGTCCTTTTCCCAGACTGTCTTTCCTACATATAGATCATTTTGGATCTCAGGAATTGCTCTGAATAGTGGTTGTGGATAGGGAAAACAGACATTTTTCTTGCAGACTGTATTACACAAATTCTCTCGTTTAAAGAATGGTGGAAGTTTCAAAAGTGTTTCAATAGGCCTCTTAGGAGTTTTCATCTCAATCCAATGTTAAGCTTAGTCGTGGTACTTGCTAATTCTCGGGGCAAAATCTCATTTGTTCCACAAGACTCTTTTTCTTGTTTGACATGTGTTCTCTAGTGGGAATTCCATCACCCTTTGATTTAATTCTTCCAGATGTTTCATGCATCTTATTACAAGCCTCTTCAAAGAAAGAATAGTCACTGGTCTAGAAAGCAGTTGCATTTTCATTGTTCCAGGGAAGGTAATAATTTTTTGCTAGGAAACAGGACTAAAAAAGTGTATGGGTAGTTGAACATATATGTGTCTATATGTATATATATAAATCAGTAATAAAGAACTCCTTAAAATCCTGTCAGTTAAACCCAGTGGAGATATACTACATTTAAGCAGTGAATATATACATTAAAAAATACTTTCTATCTGAAGGTAACAGTATCCTTGGGAATGGAAGATTTAGGGCTTTTAACTTCTCCCCTTTCCACATAATTATTTGCTTTGTGTTTATAAAGGGGTGTTGTTACAAAAAGGGCTCGTTTATTGCACCTGAAAGCTACAATGCCCTCATGAAAGACTGTAACAAAATAGACATTTGTAGAACAGATTTTTAAATTTCAGCATTTAAAGCATTGTTACACTTCAAATAAGACAGTCGAAAGCATGGCTTAATCTTTGTGGTCACTCAGAACTTAAAGCTTGCTCCTATAGTAATTGTTTTGTGAATGTTTCCATACTGGCTATTCCTATCACTTAAAGAAAATTCACTGCACACATAATCCCTCTCCTATCACAATGCTTTTTCATCATTGCTATAAAACCCTTGTTTAGGGACCATTACCTTTTCATAATTCATTCAGGACCTCTAGGTTTGGGAGGAAGTGCTAACTAGCTATTTTTCTTCAGAATTTTTGACATCATGTTATGCCTCTCTGTTGCCTCAAGTAGAAATCACAACTTAATTTCTCCTCCTAATTTTATAGAGTATCTCCAGATAACACTCCCCCATAATTCACTGGCCTACACAAGCTCAAATCATTGGGTTATTGATTAGTTATTTTTCAAGAGCATCCTCAGTTCAAGCTACTCTTCATCTCAGCTATCCTGGAAAGGCACAAAAGTTCTTATCAAATGCCAATATTTCTTCCGGAATTTTATGTAATAAAAAACACTCTGAAAATAACTTTTATTTGTATTTTTAAAAATAGCCAGAAAGGGTAGATACTTGATATGATAAGCTGTATTACAAAGTCCTGTATTTTTCCAGTTTCATCATTTTATCTCCCATAACTTGTCTCCAGATTGTATATAATAGGACAGATTTTTCTGTCTTGGAGTTTCACTAATAAATTAGATGAAATTGTAATGATTATCCGAGAGTCTTCCCAAAACAGCAGCAGGACACTGCATCTTCAGACCTACATCTAAGACAATGCACTCAGGTCTCACAGCAAACCCAGCAGCAACTGACCCTACAAATGTCACAATTTTTCATACATGTAAATATCTTAGTCACTGAAAGAAAGATCTGAAGTCTCTTTGCTAATTATAAACTTATTTTTGACAAAAGTGGAAACACTTCAGAAAATCTGAGCAAGTCTGGTCTCTGTCAGCAATGAGTCAAGATTTTGGTTCTGTACAGAAGGAGATAACTGAAACCTTCCATGTGTAGTTGGCAGTTATGTTGTTATGGATTATTAGGCTCACAAAATCTAGATCACAATCTGTAATTACTTGCACGTGGAAATAGGGGCCTTTTTGGTCTCTAATACTAGAACATAATGCAATCCAATGGCTACAGGTGGGACTAAAATTACTTTCCAAGTGTGTAATTGCTCCCTTAAGCAAAATAATTCCTTATGGTCTTTGTCACTTGAAGCCTTTCAGCTGAACATCTTTCTTCCTCAGTCACAAGTCACTGAGTTTGATAATGTTCACTAATTTGGGTGGTGATCTAATCACTGTCAATAAGGCTGTTACAGAGAAGATCAATTCTTTTAATGGGAAAGAATGAAAGTCTGTGATCTGCAAGGAGCTGCCAAGTAGACTGAGTTAACACATTCATTCCTCCTGAATGTGACATTTATGGAGGCAACCCATATTCCCATTGCCTTCTCTGGAGTTTATCATTTAGTCTTTTAAAACATATATTCTATATTCACTGAATGTGTTGCTTATTGAGGTGTGTTTATACACTCATGTGGAAAAAGGAGTAAGATACTGCATTAGAGCAAGTAATGTCAGTCTTCAGTTCTGATGTCTTTATCTGTGTTCCAAGATATGAACATTGACATGCCAATGATTAGTGGTGGTGTAACCTTGAGGATCCAAGTATATCCAGGTATATTATTAGGGTACAATCTTCAAGTCATTCATTCTTCAAGATATTCTCCTAATGATGTGACACACCCTGAAGTGGTATTTCACTTTGATATTGAGTGTCATATATTTCTTCTTCTGGCAATACTTGCTTATTCCCTTTGTCCTGATTTCCGTTTGAAGAAAGAAGCGCTTTTCCCAGAACAGAAACATCTCTGAATTATTTGAAATATGTACTATTACTTACAGCTTAGTCATGTCTTGAGGGACAAAACATGTTTGGATTCCATTACAGCAAAAGAGAAATTTTCTTAAAGAGGGGTGTGATAGGCTAATTTTTGAGTGAATGTAATACACACTGGAAGAGGAATTGGGGAGGGAGGAAGGTGGAGGAGGATGTTCCTAGGTAGAAAAGAAGAAAATTGTATCTGTTACGTGAATTGATGGTTTCTTTCTTGAAAAGGATGAGACGATCAGTAGCAGTGGTCCCAAGTTATCACCTGCCCCATGTGTACTCAAGCCAATGACTCCGGCTTGCTCTTTCTGTGTTAGCAGAAGTTTTACTCCAGCTTGGAAAGAAAGGGATGACCCAGTGTGAACTGAGTAAGGGTAAAATGAGTGACAGAAGAATTCAGCAGTAATTCTGCATTTCCTTGATTTTGTCAGTTTAAAGTTGACCTCTTAACATTAAGGTATATTCTGTCATTTATTTTTTATGCCTGGTGTACCTACCTTAATACAGGGACAACAGTTCATGCTGAGTGTTTTATACATAATTTATATCCCATACTAAAACCCTTTGTACTGCTTTAAGGGGTTGTAAATTCAGTGCAGCCTAGCGGATATGTTAATGCAAAACTCCTGGCTTGCACATTTTACTTGATGCGAATTGCCTATGATTTTCCACCCTAAACATTTTGCCAGCAATATATATATAAAATGAGCTACAGAATGTATCCATGAGCAATAGTAAAATCTGCCTCCTTGGCAGTATTCTCATGTTTAACAATAATTATCCACCAAAGTTTGGATCAGATATTCATTGTTCACATTATTTTATTATCCACAAAGCAGTGCTATTTCCAAGACTTGTACGCCATCCAAAGTTGTGGCTGTAGAGCAGTGTAACAACACTATATCCAATTTTATTGCACTCCATCATATCAAGTTAATGACATACTGCGAGTTCTATTTTGTCTTGTTTGTTTACACTTTGGCTAAGATGAGATAAACCTGCTACTGTATTATGATACATAAAAGTCCTCCTAAGTGTATTCTATTGTGTTCTGTGAAATTAACGCTATAAAATACATCCATTTCATCTTTACTGCTCTATTTATTATTGGGTCTCCTATCTTTGCACAATGACATTAGTGGTTAAGATGCTCTCTAGATGTGACAAGCATGATTTCCCCCAAGAACTTGCACTGTTTTTGAAATATTTTACAGACTGTGCCGCTTATACTCTCATTTTCAGCAGCTTGCAGGACTAAGCACTAAATTACACTGTGACATAACAAAATAGTGAAAGAAAAGTAGCAAAAAAACACATGCTGAGCCAAGAGAGAGCCGTCTGTGCTATCTAACGGAGCTCTATTTGTGTCTTCAGAGTTCTAGACAATGGGTGTTGGTACAATGTGCATGCCTTGAAAATACCACTTTTATGATGGGATTGATATTAAAAGGAAGATGCAGGAGGACTGGACGTTTGGAACCCATTGGAATTGCAGGACTTTATATATGTGCAAACACAGTCCCCCTGTCACCAAGATGGTTCTTCCTTTTTGTGTAGTTTCCATTCGTTGTGTGTCTACAATGGAGCCCATCCATTAAGAATCCATGTGGAGACACGGTCACGGTGTAGACCTGGTGTGTAAGTAAAGAGGCAGATCTCAGTTGCAGGCTGCAGTAAGGGCAATGAAAGATGTGGGAAATGAAGCTGTGCTGCATGTAGCCATTTTGGTTGCATTAGACTCTCCTTTGGCAGCAGGAACTAGAGAAGACCTCCTGCTGTTCAAGGTCTGCAGTAGTTAGACAGAAGAGGATTAGAATACTGTTATTACGACTCTGAATCTATCAGTTTCCCTTAGCCTCAATAGTTGCTCAATGATGCATAGGATCATGGCCTTTCTGGGTCCAAGCAAAGATGGGTTTCTCCCCCCCAAAACCCCAGGGGCTTCCCTTCTGTACCACAGATCCAGCTTTCATCTCCTGGAGAGGGAAAAATAATGAATCCAAGAAAGCTGGAAGGGAAATTCTGGAAGCCAGAGCATCATTATTGATGTTATAGTTTCTCATGAAAGGAGGCAAAGAATCTTTAAGGTTTAAAATAAGCTTTCAAAACTTTGGGTTTATGTTCAAATAAAATAAAATAAAAATTATATGAAAAAGGGATTTCCTTGTGGACACAGCTTCTCTCAAAACCACACAGGAGCTTTGATCAAACACAGAGCCTTGATAAAGTGTATTGTATTATGTACAACACTTCCAACAGGTCCCAAACTTCCCTTTGCAGCCTCTCATCCAGGTGTTTACCAAACCAAACACACCTTTATTTCATTCAGTCTAGCAGGCTCTCAGTCCACCCTTAAGGGGTACAAGCCCTTAAGAAATATATAAATTTACTCTGTAAGTACTATGGAAACATGTCCAATGTGCCTTGTAGTAATATGCACACAGAAAACTGTCATCCCCTGTAGAGCTAAAGTAACACTGCCTTCCTTGTTTGCCAGAGAAATTGTTTGTTTGTTTCCCTGAAGGGGAGCACAATTGTTCAGACTGTTGTAAACTGAGTCAAAACAGATTTCAACAAAGAGTTACATCTCATTGAATTATTTGTGACGGCTCTGATTAATTGCAGATGTGCTAATCAGATTTTTTCAATTTCTTATTAACTACAGTACTTTTTTTTTTCAGGACCTGAGTTTAGCTCTTTGCTCGTGATAATGTAAACCTGACATGAAGGCTGGCTCTGGTCCAGCCTTGGCAGCTTGCAGTCACTGCACAGAGGAACAGGTAGCCTCTGGGTCTTTGTTTGTTTAAAAATTTCTGTGATGATTGTGATCTGGCAGAAGAGGACAGATCCAGGTCTCATTTTATACAATTGTTGAAACAGAGAAATTCTGTAAAATCCCTTGAAGCCAGTGATGAAAACAGGACAATATTCCTCTGTCGTTATGCTCCACTAAACGCCAAAGATCAGAATCTGTCCTGTGTGCTTAGGAATAACTCCCCCTGAAAATTAATTAAGACATAGGGTTTTAAAATGTCATCTATATATATATTTAAGAGATAAAAGGAGAAAATTACTTTGAGGTTACAGTCAACACTTAAGTTAATTTAAGTCAATTCTGTTTATTTTACTTACCAGGAGCGAGAGGTATCAGATTTCAACACATCACACACCTGCATCTTCAGGGTTTGTTTGCTTTCCATCCCATGACTGCATGCAGTAGACAATAGCAACAGTCAGTAAAAGCATAATATTTTCTAAGCTAAAATGAATGAAAATCCACATCTCAGTTTCTGGAGTTTAAGTAAACATTAGAGACCATGGGGGAAATTTGGGTTATTGCAAACAGCCCATAGTCATGCCCTCAGGTTGCACAGAAACCACATTAGTTAATGCCAAGGCATGATCAGTAAGTGCTGATGTTTGCTGTTGGGCTGCTATTGCTGCTGAAAGTCAAGTTGTCACCTTTAGTCTTGTGTATTCCTTCTTCAACATGGAATTAATGGAAATTTTTTTTTTTTCAGGGCACAAATAATGTCAGCAAGTACTAATATGTTTTTGTTTCTCTTTCCTCAAATTGCTTATGTGTGAGGCTTGACCTCCTAAAGTCAGTAAAAGGACTTTGTTTTTATGAAGCTTTGTATCTACTCATTAAGTGCACAAGGGCTTTTGAACAGGAGGACAGAGCACAAAGGTCCGCACATGAGGGCATCTCTACAACTGTGTCTCTGTGTATACACACAGGGGGCTCAGAAGGGAGAATGCAGAAATTCTAGTCATTCATTTTGGGGGTTTTTCTTCAAGGAGAGGGAACTCCTCACTTAGCCTGACTCTAATTCTGCAGTTCAGCTTTAAGAAAAAGTTACATAAAGAGTAATGAAGGTGGTGATCAATGCATCCTCTGACTATTTTTAAGTAATTGAGTTCTACTGGGAGGAGACTTTCTTCATTTTATCTTCCCTTTTTAACTTGAGGTTAAGAACCTAATAAACCTCTCCAAATCTCATAGAAATCTTGAGCAGTACCACTGAGGTTCTGTGGCATTCAACTAGTCACTACCACCCATTACAGCTTATTCATAAAATTACCTGAATATTGTCCTTTTTTTTTTGCTGGTTTCCCCTTGAATTGGTTGAAAAATGTAAAAAATAACTTAATATAGAAAAAAAAGATAAGGTGAAGCTGCTGACTATTACACTGTGAGGAGATCCCTAGGTACTGAGAAGAGTTTCCAGAAAAATGCATAGGAAGTATCCTTTGTTGGGATGGGTTTTTTAGTGTCTTTAAGCTGGGGACTTTAAGCTGAGTGTCTTCTTACAAGGGAAAGTTTTGCTTTCCTGACAGGATGGGCAGGAGAGCAAGTATGCTAACACCCATGAAGTTCAGGGATCAGTAGGGCAAAGTAGCTCAAAACCTTCCCTGGCCTCCACATGAAAACCTGCTTGGCTTCAGACTGCTGACTTGGTATCATGGTTTTCCTCAGAGACTTGTTGCCAACAACAACTAATGATTTGGAATAGGAGCTAGTATTTCTATCAATTGTCTGAAAAATGGCAGTGGAGCTTCCTGCTAATTGTACTCTAAAATATTCCCTCTTTTCCCTACGACAGGTTCCTTTCTTTGAGGGGCTGCTGAAAGCTTCTTGGAAGAGGATGCACGTTCAAGAGCAATGCCTCCCACATCTACTCCTGCAATGGGTGTACCTTTTCCTCCAACTATCACGCATTCATCAGTCCAAATACAGTTAAACCCCCTCCTTCGCGAGGAAGGGGACAGCCCAGGGGTCTCGCAGAAAGCCAAACTCAAAAAGAAGTGCAGGTCGTTAACATGCATGCAGGCCACGCCCATTGCTCCACCACCCCAGCACTCCAGAGTGCTGTGGACCATTTTCTGCCTCTCCCCTCAGACTGTCAACACAGGGGAGCAAAGGGAACCGTTTCTGAGCCCCCTCTGACTCAGGAGACAACGCCCCTGAGAATCTGTTGGCTTTTCCGGGCTGCTGTGGCCATGTTCCCACAGTCCAAATCCCGCGCCGCGGTTCCCCCACCCCAACGCATGTGCCCACGGCGTCCTGACATGGCATCTTGGGCCACCGGGTCTTCTGCTGGGTAGGCTGCTGCGAGGCCGCGGCTGCCGGCTCGCCAGGTCTCCCGCGGGGCTATAAACGCCAGGCTTAGCCGGAGAAACTGCACGCCCTCCCTGTGTGCTCTCCCCAGGGGGCGGGCCCATCCCGCCTCACAGGGAGAGCCAGCACCGCCCCTCAGCAAAGCAGAGGCACAGCGCATGCGTGGGCTGAGATATGTCGCAGATCCCAGAAGCCGGACTGCGAAAAAATTGCTTCGCAAATGGGCGAGGTCGTGAAGAAGTCACGATACAGAGAGGATTCACTGTATAAGGCCCAAGGAGAGAATACAATTACATACAAGTGAACTTCAAAACCAGAATTATTAAACTATTTTTTCTGTATAAACTTGCCATGACTTGTATTAAAGACATGTTTATTTCCCAAAATGAAGAAGAAAAGAGACCAGAGGAACAGTTGTGGTGGAAACATGTAGATCATATTCTTACAGACTGCTTGTGTCTGCCTTTCTGTAAAACTGGAACATTTGAAACATCAGTATTTTCTTTCTTTTTCTCTCTCTCTCATTTTTTTTCAATTTCACTGCTTGAATTTAACATTTCTCTTCCAGACAATCTTTAGTCAATAGCAGACACACTTTCTGCCTCACCACCTCACTTTGTCATGATGAAACATCTTTTGTGAACTCAGACCTTGTTCTTTGTTGTTAACAACAGCTGTCGTTACCAAGAAAACTGGGGACTTTGCCGGTGAGATGTGGCAGAGCTCAACATTATACTTTAGATACTGGATCTAGTACAAATTTCGACCCTGATGATGCTCAAAGTGGAAAGTTGGAGAGGACTATTTGTATAAATAATAAATAATTACAATATTGAAATACAGGATTTTATTTTAGTCATTCTCACTTGAAAGCTTTGAGTTGCTAATAGGAAGAATGTGGTTCTTCTTTCATCCATCTTCTTTAGGATTTTGCCCATGAAAGAAGAGAAAAAATAATATTCTGAACTTTTTCTCACCTATTCAACAGATAAATTTCTCATGTTGGAAAGTTAGTTGAGTGGTCATGTGGGAAGATGTGAAAAAGAAAATTAAGAATAACCTGGGTTCTTCTACTCAGATCTGTACAGAAAGGCATTTGTTCTTGTTGCCTCTAAAGCTGCTTGAATATCACTCGATTATTACTTTTTTTGTTTTTGTTCCTAGATCACCTGAATGTTTTAGTACCATCAATGATGGATGATATTTTTCTGAATCTCTTCTGCCTCTTCTATGTGGTGAAGTTCAGCCACTCTGTGCAAAGGTTATACCCAGTTAAAACAACCTGTTAATTATTTATGAGACAGCAAGAAGACCAATGGGACTTCCACTTGTCCTTCTGGAGAAATAATGAGACCATCACAGTCTATTTAACACCATGAAAAACAATATCCACAGGTGACCTTTCAGAATCATTACCAAGCTGGATTTATGGCCATCATGGACGCTCATCAAGTAAGAATATCAAAGAGGGGCTTAAAGTTAAATTAGCACTTCAGTTGCTAACAGCGTCCTGAGGTTTGATAATAATAAAATCTCTTAATTTTATTTTATTTTATTTAAGGGAGGGACCGTCACAGAAAAAAGTCTGACAGCTATTGTTGTTTCTTTTAAGTTCTGGGACTCTACTGAATACCATGGGTATGTGCTGTGATATGGCATAAAGATAATGCTGAGATACTGCCATACCTGTTCAAATAGTCAAAACATGGGTACTTGGAGAAAAACTGTGGCACTTCATTCCTTCAGCCACACAGTCCATGAAACCAGTCCTGGGTATTGAAAGACTGAAAACTCTTTCAGTGGTGCTCAGGCCACTAATATACAAAAGTTGAATACCATCATCACCTCCTAGGGATGAGAATTAACTTAAAAATGACAGAAAGTTTTGTTTTTAATTAGTAAATAAATAACAGGGAAAATACAGTTTGCCTGTCCTTTATGTTAACAGATTATACTAAGCTAGATACAATTTCAATCCTGATACCCAGGTGGGTTTGAAAAGACACAGACATCTATCAGAATGGTGACTACAGGAAGAAATAATGACTTAATCTAAATGCTGTCCCTGAAAAAAAACAGCAGTGTGCAGGACACATGCAGCTGTGAAACTGCAGATGGAATAACAAGGAAACAGAAGCTAACTGCATATCTTGAAACAGATGTGAAGCAGAAGGGGCATGCTCCAAGCAGCTGATAAAAAAAAAAAAGCTGCATTGAACTAATTATTGTAATTGATTATTTATCTTTAAAAAATAAAATAATTGGTGATATACAGTTTCAAGAGGTAGGCTCTGTCCTTGTCTAAATGACTGCAAAACAGCACGACTGCAACTTCTTCGTATGACAAAAGAGCATGACCCACAAATACCAGTGCCATGGTGTCTGGCAGGGAAGCCAAATCTGGCACCCAAGGTAAGATGAGTGCAGGCAGAAGGCACCAAAGTAACAAGATGCTTATTCATGAGCATCTGTCATGATGCTCTGTCATGAGCACCACATTCATGGCCAAAGAAGTAACATTTTCTACCTTCTGTCCTGTCTATCTCCTTCTTTTTCACCAAAGCACTGACAGAACTCTTCTCCTTTACACAAAGCAAAGAGCAAGAGAAGTTTTCTTCATTATAAGCCTCTGATTATCTCCTTTGATGTAAAAGCCGTTTCTTCATGTTGCCTTGGCCTTCGGATACGAGCAACACTGAGTTTTGTAGAGCTCTACCCAAGCAGTCTCCTCCTCTGTGTTCAGTAATCCAACCTCAGTTCTCATTGCTGCTGCTGTTGCTTGCCACCGTGTTCCCAGCTTGTCACCCCTACTGCATGACTACCTACCTCTGCCTTCAATCAAGTCCTATTCAGTCTATCACAAAGGGTTGCAAAGGCTCAGCATGTGCCTTCTCAACAGTGCCAGAGGCCTGATCAGCTCCATATATTCCTCTTTGAACTGCCTGATGCTGTAATAGTAAAGGATGTATTATCTGTAAGTAATGATACAAAACTTCCAAAGCTGAAGTGACTGCAGATTCAGTAGAAATTTCTGTGTCTCTTTTTCATATTAAGTAGTTTCAAGACCTGTCACACCTTGTGGAAGGGTGTTTATTGAACAGCTAGTCAGGAGGGCTTCACAAGGCGCATTCCGAAGATAGAATTACCAGAATTTTCTTTATGCAACAGAACCTGTATTCCTGTTTGCCTTTCACAGTTCAAAAGCTAGAATAACTGCATATCATCCTATAACTCATTAGCAGTAAGGAAATTGTAGGATTAAGCATAGTATAACCTTCTTCTTCCTCTACTTACTCTTAACATCCTAGAACTCTGTGTTTTGAACTTCTTTTCTTTTTTTTTTCTTTCCCTCCCTCTTTTTTTTTTTTTTTAATCCCACGGTAAATTAACTGGACACTATTCGCTAGTCAAATAATAAATGGTCCTATATCCAAGATCACCTAAATCCCAGGAAAAATGCTGGATATTTTCCAATTTAAGAGCTCATAATCTGTATACGTTTTTTTCCAGTTAACTTTCAGAGCTCTATTAAATTCAGTGTAGTATGGTGGTCTTCTGTAATTCAGGATTTTACATGGTCAACAGACATTCTTGAAAACAAACAAAGAAAATGAAAAAATATGCCATAAAAAAAGATGCTTATTCTTTTTTGTTTCTGTAATGAGCAGTGAATGTGTGATCTGCTCATGAAGCCCTCCCTCGTTCATCCTCTCCTTTCCACCCCCTTGAAGAACTTGATACACCATGTCAAAAGCAGATCCAATGTTTGAGGAATAGAATATCTCTCCAAATGGTTTCATCTGAGATTTCAGTGCGGGTCTGTAGAGTACCTGCTGACAGGGAGCAGATTCCTCATTTCCTGCTGTTCCGCATACATTGTAGAACTACATTGTAAATGGAGCCCTTGACATTGCCCCTGTTACTGAAATCAGGCTGCATCCTCCCTTCAAGTGATGTCTTCCTCAAGCCCGCATTTGTCACTTTCATATTCCACTTTGAAAGAAACCAAAGTTCCAGAGAGCAAAGCACCAGAAGAGAACCATTAGAAGAGGATGTTTGGGAAGAAAATTATCCACACAGAACATCAAGCTTTGTTTATATATTTTTATACATTTAAGATGAATCTTGATCAAAGACTACCTCCTTCCTACGCCCAACATGCAAACTACAGCAGAAACAATTTGTAAGGAGAAATTGGGTTTTGGAAGATTCTACTTGTTTGTTTCAGAGGGACCACCATAACACACAAGTTGTTCAGATGGCACTCCTTCAGGGCAAATTTCTGCGCTGCTTTTTCAAGGGGTTCTCACCAAAATAAAGTACTGTGTACTTTTGATCTGCCAACGTTTGCTTCCAAAGCACAAGGAGCTGTTCTGTCTGAGCAGCAGCAGCAGCCACCCATTCTGACTAGCAGACACATGCTCTTAGTAATTGAATGCAGCTGTTCTCCTCTCTGCCCCTTAAGCTTTTGAAAGAAATCCTACTTAGAACAATACCCGTGCCTCCAGCAGAGATCCAGAACATGAGGGAACATCAGCTGGAAGGACTACCTTTGCTAAGGGCAGGTACCAGGTGACCCCATTAAATCTCTGCAAAGAATGTGTTTCCTGATGTCACAGGAAAGTATAATCTCAATTACCCATATTTTAGATTCTAAACAGATAGCTGGCATTTCTTTAAAACAAGCCTTCTGATGTCTTGGATGGAGGTGGTAAATTATTTTTGCAGTGAGATAATGCACATAAAAAAAGACTTCTATAGGCACCTACAGACGCCTCCTCTATTACCTGCTGTCACGGCTGCACTCATGGAGAGGTCCAGGGAGTAGAAGTAGGGAACTTCTCAGTGACAGACCTCTGGATCTTCATGGCTTCTCCTGATCTCTCATTAAATGATTGATTGCAAGTGAGCCACCGAATACATGCAGCCATAAAAGGAAAGTACTAAAATGAACTTTGAAACTTACTGTTTATACCTTCACATTTAGATGACACTATAATGAGGACCTCAGGCTTTGACAAGCAAAACGTGTCTTCCAACATTTCAAATTTTGGGGGCAGGCTTTTAGAAGAAAAGACAAGTTTTCTATAAATACGAATGAATATACTGTGACAGCTAATAGAAAGCACAAAATTAGTGTCCGGAATTAAGTCTCAAGAGAGGTAATAATAACAATAGCAAGACCTCAATAAATTAATAGCTTTACTTAAATTGTACAATTCTTCTGAGGTATGCCAGTGAAAGCATGAATGACAAGGAGCAGTGGAAGTGCTTTAACTTCTTAAAATGGATCTTAAATTAACTTAATGGTTTCATTCTCTCAGGCTACAGACATAGCATCCAGTAGATTATGCTCAAGGTGTAAGACCAGATCAACTCTTGCTGCAACAGCAGTACAAAAAGGAGCAGTGAATAAGCAGTCAAAAGCCTGCTGACCATCCATTGAATAGAAGAGGCACTTGAAAACCTCTACTTACCTTTGTTTCAGCCAGGGGTTCAGCCACAGTTCTCAGTGTACGTGTGATGGAAAAATAATTCTTGAGGGTTGTATCGAGCATCTATCCACAGCACTTTAAAAATAAAGATGAGCTAGAGATTAACTGTACTGTAAGCACGTTTGTAGTGCTCTGTGAAGTGAGCTGCAGTGTTTCCTGAAGCAAGATTTTAAAAAGTCATTACTCCTGCTAAATGACATGTCAACCAAATTAACAAACAAGGATGCCTATATTTTTATAACACTGAGGTAGGTCTGATGCAGGCACACCTGCATCACCTCATTTAGGCATTAGCTGCTGTGCCCATGCAACATGTGTCCATAGCCCTAATGAAAAATTCTTCCACGGGTACTCACTGATAGTTTTACTATATTAAAATCAATCAGGGTGCCTCACATTGCTGCTGGCTAAATTTTGACACCTGAATCTGGAAGCAAACTCTTCTGTAGTTAGAAATCCAGAAAAAATTAGGGCAGCCTCTGGAAGTGTGAGGAGCTTTCACAGCAACTGCTTTCATGCTTTTGTGAACATCAGGGAGACTGCACAGCTCTAAGTGAGGACAGATCACAGCTCCTGAATACTTATGGCAAGAGGAGGAGAATCTCTGAGTATAACAGCAGTCTTGACTTGCACTAAAACAAATGTTCTATAAAGCCAAGAAGAATGCCAAATCACAGAATCCAGAATTTCTTGAGGGGAAATAAATATTTTTGCACTGTCTTTTTGGTTTGGATTTGTTTGGGGTTTTTTTACTTGATTTTATTTTTTAACATCCTTTGAGAATCTTTTGGCTGAAGCAGCAAAACTGTCTACAGGAAAACAAAATAAATTACTAATCCTTCAGTTAACACACTGGCATACACTTTTTAAATCTTGACTGTATTACATTTTAAACTGAAACCCTTCTACTGAATGTGGTGATTTATTTATATTTGTGTTGTTTCTGTTGGCATTTTATGTTCATATATTTTTGAAGTACTACTTAATATAAAATAAACTCACACGCTGATAACTTTGGATCAGTGCAGTACTTTCAAAACCACATGTTTACAATAAAACAGTGAGAGCTTTGAAATTGAAGTTAAGTTCAGGATGAAACTAGGAAAAAAGTTAGAAAAGTTTCTGTGTTCATGTTTGATTCTGCCTGAGTTGGGCCAAAACCTTTTTCCTCATCAAAAATTCCTTAAATTTGGACTTTCTCTGGTAAGTCAGTGAAGATACTTCCTCTATGCTCCTCTCAACAAAAAACAGAATCGGGGCTTCTGTTCCCTCTTTCGGTTTAGGTAACAAAAAGACCCAAAAGCTGATGCAATTGACCTGGGCAGATAAGAGATTGTCTTCTAAGACTCAAGGTTTTGGTTCACAGGTTCTCAGGCTATTCTGAGTTGGAAGGGACCCACAGGACCATCTAGTCCAACTCCCAAGCAAATGCCCACCCGGGGATCAGGCTCACAAGCGTGGAACCATGGGCACCACTCTCCATCCATCCAAACCTCCCAACATCTAGACCATGTCACTGAGCTCCTCATCAAGTCCTCTCCCAAACACCTCCAGGGATGGCGACTCCACCACCTCCCTGGGCAGACCATTCCAATGAAAGATCACCCTCTGTGAAAAACCTCCTCCCAACATCCAGCCTAATCCTCCCCTGGCATAGTTTGAGGCTATGTCCTCTTGTTCTGGTGTCGTCAGCCTGACAGAAGAGATTCACACCCACCTGGCGGCAACCTCCCCTCAGGTAGTTGTAAACATCAATCAGGTCCCCTCTGAGTCTCCTCTTCTCCAGGCTGAACGATTCCAGCTCCCGTAGCCGCTCCCCATAGGGCTTGTTCTCCAGTCCTTTCACCATCCTTATAGCTCTTCTCCCTTTCACTCAAAATGGTTTTGCTGCATCTATCCTTAATTCCTGTATGCTCTGACTTTGTCCTTTTGCAATGGGATTTTGGAAGACAGGGGAGACTTTAAGTCTGTTACTGGCTGCATTAAAAGTATGGAATATGCACATGACATCACATCAGCTCTGACATGATATGGAACAGTATTTTTTATCCTTTCATTTTCGGCAAATTTTTATTGTGTTTGGATGGTGGAGGAAACACCAATGAATGGTAAAGACAAAAATATTACTCATTGGTAGCCAGGTCTTTTTTTGGAAGTTAATGTTCTCTGAAGATTTCGTTTTGCTTTAATTATACCTTAATAATGCTTTGAGAAAGGTAAGAAATGCTAGGTATATATCAGATGCTCCACACTTTAAAAACTATTTTAATAACTAAGAAAAGTCATATTTAGCGTGCAATTTGCCTCATTTTTAGTTACCAGTGTCTGGTTCACTTAATTTCGAGCTCAGTGACTGGAAGCTTGGCCTGTGCTTTCTGTTCTGACCACTTGAGGGAATCAGTCCGTAGCTGTGGTCCATAATTTTTGTTTTTACACTAAGGAAGTAAGAAAAATTATATTTGTTGCAGAAGGTTTTCCAACTTTACTGCAACATGAAAGACATCACAAAGAACTGGCTTGGAAATAAATTACTCCCTACATACTAAATATCCAGGAAGGGAAAAAAATGTTGATAAATGAGAGTCTTGGGAGTTGCTAAGTGAGGTCCCTGCACACAATTTATGATCATGCACTCTTGGACTTCAGAATGATTAATACAGCTAATTCTCAGTAGGGTAAGAGCTGTTTTAGCCCAGGAGAGAACTGTACGCTATTGTTTATAGAAGCAGATAACATCAAAGTGGCCCACTGCTTGTGTTAAGCAAATAGAGAATTCTGGGTCAGTGCAAATTAATCCTAAAGGAGTAAGAAAAAGTTCTTAATGACTGTTAGATCGGTGTGTTATCACTTTTCATGCAACCAAAAATGGTAGAACTGTTAATGAGAATTACAAATGGCCCCACTTGCCACAGCATGCTGGCAGCTGTCTATTAGCATGGTGATCAGTAAGTCCTCTGATGATCCGTACATGTGATATTTGTTAATGGAGTGAAGAAGATTTAGGCAGTTTTTCTGAGATATTTAAGCGATTTCAAATTGATTTGTTGCTACAAATGTGGAAAATGTTCTACACTGCAGTTAGCTGAGTTAACTGATGGCGTTAAAACCCTTATTCATACAGTAATAATTTTTTTACAGAAATTAATTGAATTTACACATGAAGTAACTGTAAGGAGAATAAAAAAAGTCTTGCTGCTTGTGTCTATTAAGATGTGTGTTCTAGTTCAAAGGCAAGGAAAACACAGTATAGCTTTGTTTAGAAAGAGTAGATAGCATTTCACAGACTGACAATGCAGCAAAGTCAACTACAAACTGCCTTAGAAGCATTTTTTTGTTCCCTTGAAGCACAATTTAACAGCTAGGCCACAACAAGAAAATGGGCCTCCTTTATTTCTTTTTAGGAGGTAGTTTGAGTTTTATGGGTAATGATTTGTGCACCTCTGAATATACCCAAACACATAATTCTGTTCCTGTCCCTCTAATACAATCTACACACCTCATTATGGGATGGGGAATGGTTGTTGACAGAAAAGGTGTGGGAATGGGCTGTAAGGGTACGGTAAGATGTGGACTCCTGAATTGTGAGGGTAGGATGGAAGGGCAAAAGTCTCCTCAATCCCTATTGGGAGGTCCATGACTCTACAAGTCACCATAAAACAATATGAATATTTACTCTGTGTACAGTTTAACTGTTCTAGTATAGTCACTGCACAATTATTTGTCTGTTAAAATTGTTTTAAAATAAATTGTCTTGTTTCACACGGGATCATTACACCAAGAAACTATTTACCTAATTATTAGGTACTCTGATATGTTGCCCTCTGGTACAGTGGTTGTCACTCAGCAAAGTTCACATATACATTTTAGTCCTTTCCAGAATATTTGACCATGAAGCAAACACTTTTCAGAAATCAGTAGCAGTGAAAATAGGTTCACTTCTTGATTTACGGATTTCCTTTCTACTGCTTCACATCTGGAGTGCATCTTTGCACATGGAGATAATCACTAATGTAAGCCAAGGATATGAAATGCCCCTGAGTGTATACAGAGGAAAACTGTCCTGCATAGGATGCCAGATCTTTTCTCTTTCTCACATTGGTACACCTTCGTGAGAGAGTTCTTACCTTGAGGGTGCAACAGAATAGAGCTGTAGCGGTCTTCCTTCATTCTGGCATCAAACTTCCCCTAAGACGTCCAAGTCTTTTTTTGTAGATAACTGGTTGGGGTGTAACACAGATCTCTAAGTATGCTGTGTGGAGAAAATGAGACAACTTTTCAGCAACACACCGAGGGACTCAGATATTTGCCAAAAAACTATGGCTGGTAGGAAAAGCTGCTGATTTATGAAATTAATAGCCTCCCAAAGGAGACTTTATTTAGAAGAGAAAAAAATTCCCCCTACGCAAAATGAAAATTCATCTTCTCTTCCTCTCTTTAGCTCTTCTCACTTAGTCTTAAGGAGTCAAGCAGCTTTCCTTTTCACTCACAGTAAATTAGTCATCTGACTAGGAGGTAAAGATTGCACAGCCTGTGGTCTTTGTCCTAAGGAAAATGTCCAGAGGTGGCTCTCTTGCACACTGTCCCATCATTGCTTAACCAAACCATTCATATTTAGTTTTTCTAATCTTCTCACAGAAGTCTGACCCTCCTGCCCTTTAATTAGCCTTGATGTTTCTCTCTGAACTCTCTCCAGTATATCTACATTTTTTGCCGGTATGTATCTTGAACTAAACACAGTGTAATGAGTGCAGAACAGAGCTACAGTATAATTTGCACACAGAAAAAAAACCAAAACAACCTGTGTTTTGGACTTGGTAACCACTGTCAAGCAGAGTTTGACAAACACTACAAAATTTGTGTCTGAAAAGGCAAAATAAGCTATTTTTCATTTGCAGGTACAGTTGTGAAATCTTCCATCTCCACTCTAATTCCTGGAAAAGGGAGGAACAAAAAGAAAGTGACTGTTCTGTCTGAGCAGCTCTCTGCCTGTGTTTTGTCTCTCTCTGCCTCTCAGAACACTGTGCACAGACCTGTTAGAATGTTCTGCAGACTTTCTTGGTGCCTGACTTGTCATGTTCGCTCTTTCTGACATCATCTGAGTAATACACTGTGCAACTGGCCACTCTGACAGCTTTCATGATGCCAAAGTTTATGGCAACTGTAAATCTATTAAGCCACAATTTGCACTTAATAAAATGAAACAGCAAGTAGTTAAATGAAAGCTCAATCCTAAACTGGAGAACATTTTTCAGGAAAAGTCATTGAGCCTGCTGCTGCTACCGCTGCCTTGCTTTGAGAAATTCAGTCGTGCTGATTGAGGAAACCTGGAGAGAGCTGGCTATTCCTTCCTTTGGTTAGTAATTGCCTCGTAGACCATTTAATCATCTGTAGATGAAACAAAGCCTGTGCTGTGGAGTCCCGGAAGGGCCAGCATGCGCCTATCAAATGCTTCCTACCCACCAAGCAGAGCTGGGAGCTCATCCCAATGCTCCAAGCAGCCCTGCTGTCAAAGCAAGGAGCTGAGAGCAGACGGATTCTTCCTGCTGTCACTACACCGGCCTTCCTGCTGCCTTGATTTTGTTGCAGCAAAGTCTGTGCAAGCCAATTTTTCAGGAGTGTGGTTTGGATAAGAGAATGATGGTCTTTCTGCCTGAGAAGTCAGGCAGGTACTGAGACACCCGCCAGGACAAGAGCTGCTTGATGCTGTCCTGATTAGAAGAGATAAACACTGAAAGTTAAATAAGAGGAACATGGATTTACTGCCTCCTGTAAAACGTATTTCTTTGTAAACCTTAAAATGTCATTCTTCACAGCCCCAACTCTGAATGCGCTCCATATTGTGGAGTTGCTGGGTGTCCAAGTGGATGGCCCTGTTTCACAGATGAATAGTCTGGTCAGAAACCATATGCCCCCTTTCATTAATTCAAAGAAAAAAAAAAAAAAGACTGGCCAGGGAAGGCACTGAGAGCAAGCTCAAAAACCTGATCCATCATACTAATTGGTCTGGAATATTAGCCTTTAGTTGAGATTTGAAATGCATTTCCTCCTGAATATAGGCAATTTGCCTAACAGCTCAGGCACTACACATAACCACGTAAAGCTTGACACTCTGCCCTCTGCTCCTAGCTCATATTTTCTGGAATACACCAAGAGAATGCAGCACTTAAAATAGAGTTACAAGAACTGACTGCTCCTGGGAGGTCATCTCTGGGCATATATCTTTCCCCCTTCCCAAACTTTTGTTGTGAAGAATTCTTATGAGGATTTTTAATTCACAAAAAACACTCAGTGCTGACTAATGCTTGCCAATTAAGTTCAGCCCATTGAATCAACAGTTTCCTGTTACCTGTTCCTTCAGGTAGAACAGCGGCTGATACCCCTGCCCTTTCCCAGGCTTCTGTGCAGGGACCTTTCCTGCCTGAAAACAGTGGGGACACCTGTTTTCTGAGCATGGAAGGCCAGCACCTGAAATCCTAGGAATGGGCCTGCTATTGAGTAAAGGGTGCTTGATAAGGCAGCCACTGTGATAGGCAGCGGAAATTTGATGATGAAAGGAGATGCCTAATAGATTAATCTGGTGTGATTTGCCAAAACACAGGGTTTTCTGGAAGATTATCCACACTCGCAATAGGAAGCTCTTTGTTTGGTAAAAGTCTCCACTTATCATGGTATTCTTTATCTCAACAAGAAACATAATGGTTTACTTGTTTACATGCATGGCAGATATATTCAGAGCTGGGCTTAGGAACTGTGAACTCTTTTTCATTTGAAATACTTCCAGCAGGCAGGTTATTAGCTGAGGGGGAACAAGCAGTTGGACACACATAAAATTTAAATCTGCCTTGCTTAGATTGGCAAAAATGAATGTTATTTCATCCACTGGGAAAATGTTTTACTTCCTGCTCGGATACTTTTGGAAGAAAATCATAAGCTCATTTGTAGCCATCATATATGTATGTATATATTTTTTTAGAGTTAAGTGGTATGTCTACAGAAACGTACTTGTTACTTTATCCCAGTTATTTTCCACTAATATTAATTATTTTATTAGCATGTCTTTACTTCTTCAATTTTACTATGCTTACTATAAAATGTGACTGATGGTTTTACATTATTTATACTGAATGTGTGGCTGGAATCTAGCCCTTGATGTACCTTGGATAGAACTGCTTTGGTTTCTGGAATTGATTTTTAAATACCTTACACATCCGGAACTGCAGAACTACCAAAGCGCTGTGTTCTTGAACTCTGAAAATAAACACAAACTACCATGTTTAGAAACCTGCTTTATTAAAGCCTTTTTTAGCAATCTTATGTCCACAAAGCTTTTCATAGCGTGCAATATTAAGTTTGCTAGATTCACAATGCACATGCTGCACAAAGAGGTGCGCAGCAAGAATGCGCATTTCATTAATGGAGCTGGAGCAGGGGAGTTTGAGAGATTTATTTTCCTGTGCTCCTCAGCAGTAGCATACTGTGTGTACCGTATAGGATTTAAATCTACTGCAGAGGCAGCCAGTTTCCATATCATAATATGTACAAGGTGGGGGGTCACTTCAAACAGGATTAAGGGCAAGAGAAGGCAAGCAAGCAAACTGCTCACCCTGATGCCTCAGGATTAGTTATGTGGACCTACCTCAGCAATTTGCTGCAGCCAGCACGACAGTGGGGAAAGAACAGAAATCAGAAAGAAGGGGAGAAATAGGGCTGGAAATCTGATAAATCCATCAAAAAGAATAGATCTCCAAAGATTTGTCTGTCTAGACCTGTGGACGGCTATAAACAGGAGTTAGTGGCTCATGCAAATGGATACAGTGCAGTGAAAAATTACCACGGAGTAATGTTTGGCATAGACAAAGGATTTTATATTACTTGTAGGACATATTTTATGGTTTATGAAGATATAGACAATCTATTTCTGTTTTCTTCTTCCATGTTCATAGTTTACATTACTTGTTTTACAATGTGTTCAGGCACACATTGTACTATTTTTCTGTCTGCTCCAAACCTTCCTATAGTTCAAACTATGCTTCAAGCCAAGTCCTGCAGTTGAGCCCAGTCAGTGAATATCTAAAATTGAGGAGCACAGGAAAGCCTTTAGAATTTGCTTGGAATTAGTGCAAAATAATCACAATGTTTGCAAAATTTCTTCTTCAGGCTTGTGGTGTCCCTACATTGTCCATAAAAACCCTGAGGTGGAATCAGCAAGTAGAATCAAATATGGTCACATCCCCCCTCAAAAAACCTCAACTCTCTAATGTCATTTCATCTTGTTAAGTATCACACTATTTTCACAAAAGTGTCTGAACGAAGTCATACGCTGGAAAATAACGGCATCTTCTGTTCAAAATCGATGGGATGTTTTCAGAGGAAAATCCTTAGCCAGGACTCAGTGACAGCCATACTCAACTGTAGCAATACAACAAAAAAAAATTAATGTATTTCTCAGCATTTAGTTTTTCTTTACAATTATTGAAAAATTGTACTTCCAGTACTTTCTATATTTTTAATTTAGGCTGGTGATTAAAACATCCTAGCAAAGATGAGAAAATTAAACATTTTAACCTTTTAAGGCACTTTGCTTCCACTACAAAAATGAAAACATCTCTCATTAAGGTATGGTCAACCGTATTTTTCATATCACTGTTTCTCACTCCCTTATCTTGAATTTATTAGCATAGGCCTCTAAAAGGCTCCTTGAATTTTTTTTTTCAGGGTTTGGCAGCATATTTTTTTTTTTAGAATTGGTTTGGGTTTTGGTTGGTTTGTTTAGTGTTTTCTTTTTTTTTAGCAAAAACACCACACTCATTTGCTATTAAAAGCTTATTGTTGTATCAATAGACACTAAAAATATAGTATATTTACTCTGGTATAGATAGCAAAAATATTGTGAGTCCTAAAATGTACCTTCTGGGTTAGTCAAGTTTCTGCATGCACAATCATAGATGCCCTATGGCATTGTAACCCAGCCTCAGGGATAAAATTTTCCTGGTGATGTTAGAATGCATTCATTAGAAGCTGACTTCTACAAATCACACAGAATCACAGAATATTATGAGTTGGAAGGGACCCACAAGGATCATCTAGTCCAACTCACCATCTAACACCCGTGCAGAGACTTCTATCTTTATTATTGTCATTTGAATGTCAGAATCAGGAGTGTCTATCCACATGCCAATCACCTGGAGGAAGATGTGCTTCCTTGTGAAAAGGAAACCCAATGCCAAACCGAGGAAATGGTGATGCACCATGAAGGCTGTGGCCTTCCTTCTGCACTGTCTGCAGCCCAGCGCACTCCAGAGGAGTCTGCAGCATTGTTTTAGGTCAGACCAGAAGTGCATTTTTGAACAAACCTCCTGGTTGCTCCCATTCACTGTGCTTTGGTTCACAGCACAGACTGGTCTAACTGCACATCGCATAAATGTTTTTTGGATGAAACTAAGCAAGATGTGCTCCAGGACTGTGCCTAATTCACTCCAACAGCTAACAGGGAGACAACAGGCCCCGGATCCAGTCACAGGCGTGAGCAAAACAAGCTCCCTCTGACACACGCCTGGTCCTCAAGACCAATAGATTTGCTTCACTGACCAGCTCATACCAGCTTGTACAAGCTGCTACAGCACACGCAGCTTCTGTGACCAGCACTAATTTTGCTGTAGGGAAGGACATTCATATCAATGAAGACCCAACACTGGATTTCAGAGCAGATTAAGACCTCCTGTCACAAACAGAAACCTTGCATAATGGATGGGTGGTTTGCTGAGAGTCAAGGCTTCAGCTGAAACAAAATGCTGTCGTAGATGTACAGAGGGGTTGTTTGCTGCACACGGCTACATTTGCTGCACATGGCTATNAGACCAATAGATTTGCTTCACTGACCAGCTCATACCAGCCTGTACAACCTGCTACAGCACACGCAGCTTCCGTGACCAGCACTAATTTTGCCGTAGGGAAGGACATTCATATCAATGAAGACCCAACACTGGATTTCAGAGCAGATTAAGACCTCCTGTCACAAACAGAAACTTTGCATAATGGATGGGTGGTTTGCTGAGAGTCAAGGCTTCAGCTGAAACAAAATGTTGTCGTAGATGTGCAGAGGAGTCTCTGATGCTTCCACATGGGGTTATTTGCTGCACATGGCTATTTCCCTTCAAATCTGTCACTTATCATTGCAACAGACTTTTGTGAGCATGACTGCACAAATGAAGAACCGTTTCAAATCACTGCCCTATGTTGTTGTGAATATCCTTAGCAGGAAAATATCTCAAGAAAGAATGGAAAGAGTACTGGGAAAAAATTATGTGTATCATGATAAAGTGGCAGGTGATGGCACACCTCTGGAGAGTAATACAGGCTCTTCAGTATTTCTTATTTGCCATTAGAGAGGCACAAGACAGACCTTTGATTCTTGAAGCTCATGGATTGCTTTTTTTCTTTTTTACTCCAGTTAGGTCTAGTAAAAGATACCAGCTCTCCTTATAAGCCTTAACTTGGCTGTAAACTTAGATCATCCAAGCTACAACAACAACAGGACAAACTCTGCATAGTGCAAATGTAATTTGCAGGGTCAGCATGAAACTGATCCTGCCTCTTGGATGAAGAGAGAGCTATATATGTTGTGTCACATCCACGGAGCTGCCAGCACCTGCTAAGAACCTTCAACACAAACTGAAGCCAAAGTGAGCTGAGGTCACGCTTCAGGCATGCCAGGATGGATGAAGTCATTGTGTTCAGCCACTCTGGCTAAATGCAGTGGCAATGTATACATACTGCAAACCCTCTGTCCATCCTCTGTTCCAGTTGTCCTTGGTCCTGCATTTTGGAGGATACGCAGGAAAGGTCGTCTCTCAACTCTTTGGAACAACGACAAGATTGATTTCTACAATGTTAGATTAGGTACAAACACTGTATAAATAACCAGAATTTAGGTCATCATATTTTTCAATGTTTTCTAGAGGATATTAAATACGTCTTGGATTCATCATTTACCAAATGAGTGATGTAGATATTTTAGTATGTATTCAGTTCTAATGACATCCCTAATGCAGAGAAAAACATTGCAGAAATCTTTACTAAACCAAAGGACGACTTTGGCATGTTGGGTCTCCATCACTGGATCTGAGGCAACAGAACATTTATTGTTTGATGTCTCCAAGTTTTGGTTTTTTTTAAAAGGACTAAAATCTTGGATTTCTGGCAGCTGAAAATAAGAGCTTTCAATTCAGACAAGAGAATTATTATTTCTAGTGCTCATCCAAACGATTAAATACAAAATAAAAAGTAATATACTCCTGTCTGTACCTTAATGGCAATGAAGTGTGTGGTCTAATTTTGTCTTCCTTATCTTTATTTGTGAATAGATCTGTCATCTTTTGCTTCTTTGCTACTCTTCACTGCACCCCAAGAGCACACAATGTGTGACATCCCTTCACTCTCTCATTTGGCTGTACACATCCAGGAACTGACACTGCAGCAAAAGGTCACCAGACCCATAAATTAGTATGATCTTTGCACAGAAACTCATACTCTTTCAAGTCAGAGGGACAGCTTCTATTATGTAGTTCACTGCCCAGCACACCATAGAAGTAAATGCAGCTGTTTCATTTCGGAGCCAGTAGACAGTTCCCAGCAGCAGCAAAATGACAACTATCTGTTTGTCCCCTCTGTATGGTCTTCCACTTTCCTATCCCTTACTTATCCATCCTGCATATGGCTTGTCCCAGCCTGTGAAACTCGATGGAACTATTTTCAGTTATTCTCTGGAGAGGAGTCACCTTCCTAGTGTCAGCCAGGCAGGGCTCTTCACTTAAATCCAAATCACCACTGAACAAAGAGATCCCCCTAACTCTTATCCTCCTGCATAATGCACAAGGCACAAGGATATTGGTTGTCCTCTGCCAGTACAAACAAAGGCTGCTTAAGAGGAATGAGCTTTGCCATCCTTTTCTACCACACAAATGATGATCATTTATAGCAATTTAGAATAATACAGCTTTGGAAAATATATATTGGAGAGGAAAGTGTTGTTTTAAGAACTGTGTGGAATTTTCAACATAAAACTAAGAAAAGCACAGTCAATTTTTAGTGGTAAAATATTTAAATCCCTGCATATTTGACAGATTATTCCATGTGGATGATAATGATTTGTTGTAAGTGTCACCATAGCAGCTACATATAAATATATACAGTCTAGTCTGACTTCAGAATAAAGTAAGGTTTATCTTTATTACCTGGTACGCCATCAAGAATAGAAGTATCCCCTTCATATTCTTGAGAAAAGAGACACAAAATTTGCCTTTTTTTTTTTCTTTCACTTAAATAGTGAGAAAATTGCAATGTAAGCTAGCCAGAAAATGTTGGCAACTGCATGTTGGCAATTGCATGTTGGATGCACTTGAGGGGTGAAATCTGAGAATTCCAGAGACAAAAAAGAAGGATGTTGACAGGAACAGAAACTTAGACTTGGTAGCCAACCTTCTAGAGACAGTAAAAAAAAACACATGCAAATTAATTAAGCTGCCAAGGAATGAGTGAGAAAAGGAGAAAGAAAGCAATTAAAGAAGAAAGCCTTAAGAGGAGATAGAAAATGATGGAGCCCATGAAGGAACCTCTGGATGCGGTCATCCCACCTCTGCCCCTCTGGCATGGTCTGGATGGAGATCTGATGGCAGGCTTCATGACTTTTAATGTACCTGAGGGTCCTAATTTCCTTCCCCCACAGAGAAATTACATTTCTTTTGGTGCATCCCAAAGGGGAAAGAAACCTTTTCTTATATTATTGCGGCTGTTTATCTTACGCTGAGAGCAGGGTCTGAACATCCTCCTTCTCTGCTTAGGCTGTTTACACCCCTTTGAATGCATCTCAGCTGGGGGTCACATCTCTCTGACTCCCACAGAGTCAGCAGAACAAGAGAGTTTGCTCCAGGCAACAATTTGGGGGTCTTCCAGAGCAAGCTTCTTCTCTTGATTTCCCTAGGCCTCTATGGGGCACATGCAAAGTCCAGCACCCAAGGGCGTTAGTGCTCCACCAAGTCTCCCAAGGCAGATCCACATTTCTTATGCTGAAAAAAAACCTACAGGCAAAAAGTTGTTAAAAGCTTTACCTTGTATGTCGTTAAAAGCTTTACCTTGTATGTCCACCAAGACTATTTTTTTCCTTTTGCTTTCTCAAGTGGGTCATTTCTTAAACACTCTTCACTGGAATTAAAAATGGTGCACTCATCTAATGTTTGTAAATTTGAAAATGCTTAAAATACATGTGGAAAATAACAGGAATTATTGTAAACTAACTTAAGTATTTGTTGGTGAAGGATGTGAGCAGAAGTTTAACATGTTGTCCTTTAAAAGAAGCTAACATTGTGTGCATTGGTGTAGAAATACCAGAGATCCTATTTCAATTAAATTACTTCATTGAAAGAGCCATAGCATGAAGATCGAATGCTAGTATTTATTGAAAGTGATAAATTATCTAAGGATTATACTTCATAAGCACAAGACTAAATGCCTAGGAAAAAATGTAATAACTACCTTACGCACATTTAAAAAAAAAAGCTGTTCTGTAAGTGGCTAACAGAGCCTGATCCCCTGTATGTTTCTGTCTTATATCCTCTGCATATTACTACTGTATTAACCCTATTCATCTCCCGCATCCCCACTTGATAATCCCTTTTGGCAAAAGAGAGAGCAGTCTGAAGCTGGCTGATGCATGCCCGTGAGTGCTTGCCGTGAACCCAGGCATCGCCAGCCAGAGGCAAAGCTGACTTTGCCAAACAGCGGCCAAGTTACCTGGAAGAACAAGTATGTATTTTCTCTTCCATCCAACCACAAATTTTCATGGCAGTTATTGGAACTTAATGATGTTTGGGAGTTCTTCTCGTCTCTCAAATGCGGTTGAAATTGGCCTGAACTTTTGTAGAGACGGGATAGGGTAGTTGCGGAGAAAGGGAGAGAAAGAAAGAGAGAGAGAAACATGGCTAAAAATAACTATGTTTAGATTTTTCCAGGCCATTTATCCTCAAATATTAGAAAATGCAATGTGTAAAATAATACCTTTTTTTCCACTAAAGACACATAGTAACAGAAATAAATTGATTATTTTTGGGTTTATCCAGTAATAACCACAGAATCACAGAATCACAGAAGCTTTCATATACATGGAAAATACAGCTACATTTTCTTAAATTCAGAGTACATTCATTTTGACCTCAGTATTTTTCAAGTCCCCAAAGGTTGAACACTCTAGGGAGTCGTTTGCCCAGTGGGGGGGAAAGCACTTTTCAGTGTGTGGATTATTGCGGAGACAAGCCTAAAGCAGTGTGAGGAGCACATCCATAGAGCCTCACTGCTTTACATCAGCTGAAGATCTATCACTTACATGGAATAACATGTTTCCCAAGATTGCCTAGCTGGTTTGGACTTAATACTTGATTACATGGTTATTTTAAGAACTCTGCAATGGCCAGTAAGAGAAATTTTACTGTCTTTTGTAGTCTTGTCTAATTTATACTCTAGGTTCCACAACTCTTACTGGTGCTATGTATTAATAAACTAAAGGCACTGTTTTTAATAGCCTGTGTCATTTTGTTTGCACTACTCATCAGTGAAGTTAATTACAATTTTGGGGAGCTAAAAACCTTTCCTTAGAGTAAACAGGCTCAAGGGCTGGTCCACAGGCGTATTTGACAGTACCAGGGCTTGGAACGAAATTAAAGTCCTACATGCTAGTGCTAAACCCAAGATACTGGAGGTTCAGGACAGGCCCCACTGCTTTAGACATTCTCATCATATTCTAAACATCAATTACTATTTTTGAGAATATTATCTTCCTTGATCGTACTTTCACACTTGTTTCAGTTTGGCTACTGCCTCTTAATTATAAATCTGTACTTCCTTTGCCATGCCTCTCTCCATGGCTCTGATTAAATGCTACAGAGGTGCTATACACCAGATCAGCATGTGGTGGATGAGATGCAGATGCATCTAGCAAAGGCTTTGCTGTTATGTATGCTGTAATTTATAGTTTTCATCGAGTGTCACTCGAAGGAAATAGATTTATACCGATGCACGTTTATCTCTGCCTTTCCTCTTACCACACCGTTCCCTTTAATTTCTTTACTTTCTTTTTTCTGTTTCAGTATCTCTCTACTGTTTTGCTGTTCCTGTTTCTTTACAGAATGCTACTATTTTATACATTTAGATGTCGACTGTGAAAAAAAAAGTAAAAGAAAATGGATCAGTTAAACATTGGTTTTGCAGAGACCTGTAATTGGCAAGTGGCCAAGGAAATTCTGCTGCAAAGTAAGGAAAGAAGCCAAAACTTTTAAATTTCACTGCCTCCAATACACATCAGCCTAATGTTCATTTCATCAGGAAAAATATGGATGACTTAGAAATCTAATTACATTGACCTTCAGGGGTGTTTTTTTTACTTGCTGTCACTCCAAAGTCAGTAATACAAACTCTCAGAATTTGATCCTAGTGCCAATAGTCCCTTGCTCTCATTTTTAAAAATTAATGACAGTGCATCTGTCCGTAGTCCAGATCTCAAGATGCCAAACTTTTGCTCTCTTTTTTTCTTTTTTGCTCCAATTAGAATGTTGCTGGATGCAGGGATGGGATTTTGTGCAGATCAGCTTTTCATGGGTACTCTGTTTCACATTGAAAAATATAAAGAATCATATGTATGGAGAATGAACAGCTTTATTTATAGGGAAATAACAGTTTTGTCTGTTCTTGATTTCTTAGATATTCAGTTACTTTCTGAATATATCATATGGGCTATTGTACTGCAAATGTAATTTGGTGTAGACGTCTACCAACACAATAATCAGTTGTGTTTACATTACAATCAGACTTGACTCATGCCCATAAAGTCATCCCATTTTATGCATTTACACACAGATTTTCTCCCCACTCTTTCCCCCAACAGAGCACATAAAATGTGAGGAATGGTTCATAAATTCTGAACTCCAATCTGCAAAAGTTTCAAAACATGAGGATAAGGCTGCTGCTCAAGATAGAAGAATAACAAACAGTTGGGGTTAGGAGGTGATCATCTGTGGACCAACTCCGGAGGAAAAGCTGTAGTACTCTATGCATTTTAGCACTAGAAACAGGAAATAAATTAGAATGGTGACTCTTATGCATCTCACATCTCACTCTAACTTGTGAATCAGGCAAGGTAAAATAGGTTTTTAAGAAATGGCAGAAGAAAGCAAACTTCCATTATGTTTTACGTAGTGGGCTAAAATCACTTCAGACAAAAGTAAGGCTTGAATGTGCTGCTTCAGGTGCTGAAGCTCTGTGTATTACAGAGAATCTTCCAAGTTGGAAGGGACCCATAAGGATTATCGAGTCCAACTCCCAAGTTAATGCCCATACAGGGATCGAACCCACAACCCTGATGACATGAACACCATGTTCCATCCATCTGAGCCTTCTCAGTCATGTCATCATCTTTTTTTTAATAACCAACTTCCCATCCCATCATCCCATTACGTAGACCATGTCACTGAGTTTCTCATCAGTATTTTCTTAAACACCTCCAGGGATGGTGACTCCACCACCTGCCTGGTTCCAAATCTCAATCAGCTGGATTTCAACATGTGGAAATGATGACTGCAACTCTTGCTCTCTGTGAACAGATTTGCCCTTGAAAGTCTTTCAAAGACAGAAATTTTTGAAGAGGAATTTTTCATGATATTTGAATGAAATATAATTTTGATTTTTTTTTTTTAAAAAAGGATAAAAGAGACAAACAATGAAAACAAAACTACTTCAGATAGAGGCAACATCCAAAGTACTGAAATTACCTGTCTCTAGTCCTGCCACAGTACCTTTGTGGCTGGAGGAATTGATTATTTCTATTAGACAGCTCTACAGCAGCCCTATTTGATGACTTGAAAACTGTGGAAAACATATCACCCACTCAAATATTTCCAAGTCTATCCGGAAGGCCAAGTGACTTGACCCACAGTACAGCAGTATACTAAAGAGCCTGTACCCTTAGAAGCATAAATGGTCCCTCTGATTTGATGTAAAGCACCAGGAAGAAAAATCAAACACATGAAGCTCACAGGAGTACACAGGAGTGTGAATTCAATGAACATTACCCACAGGTTAAATTTAATTGTCAAACACGTCATTGTTTTGTCAGGTCTAATAGTGACTCACAGTGCTAAAACTTTAAATGCTACAGTACAGCCAAATATTTATAATAATAAAAAAATGCAATGAGGGAAAAAACATCACCCAAACCTCACAAGGAGATATCTGGCATGAAAAATGCTAAAATAAACACTTCGGCAAATATTTGTTGGCAAGGCCAACAAGTTTTCCTTTAAGTTCATAAAATGAAAAAAAAAAAAGGAAAAAACAAAAACACTCCAGGACCTATTATTTGTAGCTGTGTTTTCTCTGTAAACTTTGACTATATGAAAGGTACTATGCATGTTCTTTATTATCATTTTAAATTGGTGAAATTTAGATTTTATTCCACAATCCAGGAACATACTCTGCACCAGAAAGGCTCTAGATGAAAAGTCAGCATAGTTTAATAACACAAACATCATCAAATGGTCATAGTGTTATGTCAAAAGCCAAAATAAATGCACATTTTAAGATTGTAGTGTTGTGGTAAATACATTTTTTTAAAAGTTAACACTTGCAGCAGATTATCTTTTTTTCTGTATTCTTTATATATTCTGACTTCAAATTTCAAAATGCTTTTCTATGTCAATGACAATCTTAATAAAGTCCAATTAGTTCCACAAGGCACTTTCTGATGCACAAGCCCCTGGCTTGATTGCGGTGAATGGTGGGTATTTCCTGTGTTTAAGTCCACATATGGATTGAGTAAGGCAGTGGCAGAGAGACTACTGTTTTCCTTCACTATATCTTCATTTCTTTTTCACAGGGTAAGCCTTTTTTGTTTTTCCTGGCTCTGTTGTCAAAACACTCACCAGAGTTTTGGCTCATGGTATTGGAATACGAGGCCAAAACAATCCTCTGAAAACCAGTGTGGCAAAATGTATTTTAAATCTATACATTCAGCATTCAACCATGGGAGTAACCACGCCCACTGCCCCACTCTGTGGTTTAAAAACAACATGGGTTTGCCCCCAGAACGGTTTGATTTATTTGACAAGCTTTTTCAAGCTGGGTATATCAACATTTAAACTGTTCTGAGGCTTAGCTTCCTACGTCACATGTACAGCAAGTATTAAAACACACTCTAATCATTTTCTGCCTCTATTAAACTAGACAAGGTGAATGCATTGTGCATTCTGCAGGATTTCTTCGAAAACCTGTCAGTCTCCACAAAGATAGACGAGCTACGGTGATTCTTTTTCTTTGCCTTCAAAAATATACAGTTGGGATCTTTTAAGTATTGTCTTTGTTACATACTTTTTTTGGAAAATACACCATTATAATAAATATGTAGATCTAATTCCCATTCCTGACACAAAAGTCCAATGCAAAACAGTAAAAGATGACACATGTTAAGGACTTCTTCGTAAAATGCAGCAGAATGCACAAGTACACTGTGACAACGCAAAATATTTTCCTGCATTATCAGGTTCCTGGAGGGATTCTCTTTCCTTGAGGGTAACAAGGAATACAGATGAGATGACGGCTGTAAAAATGAAATCAGGACAAGACCAATTTTGAGCATATGATTGGGAAAATTCAAGTATCGAGATGGTGTCTGGTAGACTAAATAGTCTATCCAAACAGAATCTAATAATTTAAGTACTGGGGTGTAATTACCCTGAACCAGAATTCCTGTCTGATTGACTCCCAGCTTTTTTAATTCCAATTTTTTAATTGGGTACCACATCCCTGAGCTGGGCCTCTGGTTGTGTAGGTTGCGTGGACATGATCTATCTAAGAGTCACGTACAGAAATATATTCCTAGGCATGAAACAAAAAAGCCTAAATTTGGGTTAAGTGGTGATTCTACCTTGAACCACCTATAAGTGATCCGTGCGACATTTGAACCAAATTTAAATATGCCCCCTGGATTTACTCCCAGATGGCACAGCAGGAACCAAAGAGCAGACCAGGAAGAGCCTTTCATCATTAAATCAAATACGAGCTTCACAGGCAAACCTGATTCATTTTTGCGTGCTACAAAAAGCTTCACAAGGGGTGGGAGGAGAATATATGTATTTGTGGATGCAACGACGCGTGTTACGGTTTCTCTGTTATCCTCCCCTCAGCCCAGCGCCACCCCACCCGCCCAATCTCCCCCCAGGCTGAGGGGCAGCGCAGGGAAGCGCCGGCCCTAATTGAAAGAAAAGCAAAAGCAATTAGCCGGGAGGGCGGGCACCCCTCTGGATGGATGTCCCGCCGTCCCCGGAGGCCTCCGCTGCCCCGGTCCCGGCCACACCTCGGTGCTGTGGGGGACCTGGCCGCGCTCGCCTCCATCCCCTCCCCGCCCTCCGGCCCCGCCTGGGGATGCCGCAAACTCCCGCCCCCGCAGCAGCGGAGTTTGTTCGATGCATTCCCGTCGGCCTCCGTAAGGAAAACTGTAAAAGCTCAGAGCTGGATTTTTAGGGGTTTAAAAAAAAAGAGCCCATGGGAAAACAAAAAGGGGGGGGAGGGTGGGTGTTGTAAAAATTACATGAAGCAGCGTTTCAAGAAACCCCATAAAGCCGAGATGAGAGAAGGGAAAAGGGGAAGGGGAGGAGTGAGAAGCTGAAAGTATCAGAGGGAACAGCAAACAGCTTCGTTTTTACTCCCAGACACCATAACCTGTTTTACGATTAGTGACCTGTCCAAAGATTTGTCCTGGAAGTACTTGATATTGGGTTACAAAAGGTTATGTTAATTGCATTAAGCCATAATGACCCATGAAGGACTGCGAAGACTTAGNCGGCCCTGGCTCCGGGTACCTTTGCGGGCGCCCTCGCCCCCCGCCCGGCTCTGCCGCCGCGGGAGGATGTGTGTCGGCCCTGGGCGCAGCCGCTTGCGTTAAGGTCCGGAATTAAATGTGTCTACTAATAATCTATAGTCTCGCTCGCTCGCCAGGGCAGAGCGGACAAACAAAATTGTCATTCCAAATGAAAAGAAAACACTATTTCTTCGAAGTGTTTGGGAGGGTGCGCAGCGGGGCATATTTTCTTTCTTACTGGCAAGAGTTTGTAACCGGATCCCTTAACATTACTGAGAACATGAAAACATGAAACAAAAGTATTGATCCAAGAATTCGCCGAAGAAAAGTATCCAAATACACACCGGTTTGTTTGATATTTTTTTTTAAGGTTACATCAGGTATTTATGGGGAAAGTGGAAGCTTGTGATACAGCCCCTGCATGCCCCCATTCAAGCATATGTGAAGGAAAGTGTTATTTGTGTTGTTAAATTTACATTATGTTCGCTTTAATTGCATCAGCTGCTAGATAGGTCTAGAAATAATGGCATTTGAGAGGAAAGCAGCAATCATCTTCAGAAGACTGCAGCATAATGGAGGAACCTAATTAATTTAAACTTGCAGTCTTCCATAATGGCTGCACTTTATCATTTCCACAGATGGAGCTTGAAGGAATTAACAATGCTGTTTATCCCAGAAGACATCTCTGACTGTGGTTAGCCAATGGCAGATTTCCCACTTAAAGATGCATTTCTTCACTTGAGGAAAACCAACTCGAGCCCTGGCAATAGCTGCCGAGACTTGCTAATACTGTATGTGTGTGGGATATTGAAAACCTGAGAAAATGCACAATATTTGTCTCTTTATGGTCTCATCAAGTGGCCCTAGAAGAAGAGTGTTTCCTTGCTAAACAGAGCCAAGATATTTCCAATACCATTTCGATTTCTCTTCCTTTATTTTTCCCTTTTCTATATTTTTAAGAGTGCATCCTGCAAATCTACTCTTTTCCCTTTTAAAAAGTCAGTACGTGTCTTTTCTATATGCATAGGATTCAACCCCTCTCCTAGATGATTTGCGATGTTTACAGGATTTTATGCTTCGGAAACCTGAGTAGACTTGAGGTAAACACTCCTCCACACACAACACAATAAAAGGCGGATTATTTGAACAAGACGATTGTTTATTATTTCAGGAAATACGTAATGCATTTTCCACACTGGGACATTCTAGGGTGCCTGTGCACTCACACACTCCAGACACCCGTGGGTGTCAGACGGAAATCGAGACGGGAGAAATATGCCATGATACAAACCTAAGAACGAACTACAGCAACTTAATACTCTACACCTTTACCTGCGTAGCTATTAAAGTGTTGTTTGGCAACTTTGAGAGGGGTATTTGTTACCCAGCAGCAGAGAGTTGCGGAATTCGCCCTATCATCAGATGAGCGCATTGACAGCACGATTCTCTCTTTCCGCCCTTGCACAAAGACTAAAGCTTCGCGGGGGCTCGGAGACAAGGATGGTTCTGAGTTCTAGGTGCACTAGCTGGGCTTCTGTATTCGACATGGATGTCAAAGCGTTTTGGGGGCGGGAGGAGGGGAAGGAGTAAGGTTGATGTTGGCTTTGAGGGGGAGGAGGAGTTGCAGGCTTGCACACTTCCGAGTGCCTGATAGGGGGAACTCCCGTGCTTGAACTTAGACCTTATCCTTGCCCCAAATGACAACTTGACACCGTTCTTACACTCTAATACAGAAAGCGCCTTTTCTATCTCTCGTTTGTACACATCAGCGTCCAATGGAAATCAGCAGTCGCACAGAGGTTTCTGATAAAATTCGTGCTGCTCTTAGTTGCTGATAAGCGGTAAAAATGAATGGCAGCCCTGGAGCCGCCTGAGTTGCTTGCGCCGTGTCCTTTAGGAGGGTAGGTTTGGATCCAAACCTGAATTTGTTAATCAGTCGTGTACCTCCATCACCGGCCGGCGGACACAATATCTACACGACACGAAACACTTAGGCGTGCTGTCACTTATCTCCTTGTCCGGATAAGTCCCCGGCTGCTGATGGCCGAGAGCATGGAGGGAGAAGCGTCTGCCTTCCAACCCGACCAGGGGCGCACGGCCGCTCGGATGTCGCCTCTCCCTCAGGGCAGGTGTGACAGGGAGGGTGCTGGGATTTGCGCCAGCCCAGCTAATGGGCAGCTAGGGATGCCGCTTTGCTAAGAGGCTTGAAGTCCTAAGCATCGGCCACCTGAAACTATCCCAACACATCTATGTGTCCTGTATTTCTGTTGAGAAAAAAAAAAAACCACAAAACAACAAAGTAAGAGCGAGCACAGAAAGCAGCACAGGAGTCCTCAGGCTGTTGGCACGTAGGTGAAGTCTGGGCGTGGGACAAAGCGTGAGATGGAGCCCCACTGTCTTCACTGCGTGAAAGTCTGTTTAAAAAAAAAAACAAAAACAAAATCCAAACAAAAACCACAACAAACAAATACCCACAAAGAATAAACCAAAACCTACAACAACATAAAAAAAGAGAATAGGGAGAATAGACGCGGCCAATGAATCCCTCTGACTCTCATGGACATGTGTGCCCTGCGAGCTGCCCGCACCTGCTCACACCGCGGACCCGTGGGTGCTCACGGGCTGTGGGTGTCCCTGCAGTGCTGGAGAGCCGACAGGGAGGGGATAGTGGTGCTGCCGGGTGTCAGTGATAAAGCTGCTGCGGGGGGTTAAGTTCTGGTTATGATGTAGGCTAGCACCGCATTGCAAATCCTGCCCACGTGAGCGCGGCTTTCCAGCCCCTTTCCTGCTCTATGGTCACATATTCCCAGTGATAGTGATTTCACTGAAAACAAAATATTTTTTTTTTTTTAATCGGCAAGGTGTATCTACTGAAAAATAGAACGCGAATCCCAGCGGGAAGCCTGGATGCTGCGGGATGCCCCTGTCCCCTCAGAGGAGCGGGAGGGCTGCGAGGGCCTCCGCCGCCCCCGCGCAGAGCGGTGGGAGGGAGGAGTGCGGCCACCTCCGTGCTCTACTCCCGCCTCTGTCGCTCCTCCCCTCGGCTTGGGGAGATCCACCTGGGAATCCAGCAGGACTTTCCTGTTTGCCCGGCGCCTCAGGGAGGGAACAGAGGGGATAAGGGGAGGGGGTGGTGGCGGGGGTAAACGAGGAGACGGGAAGGCTGCAAGCGCATCTGTTCCGTAGCTCGAACCTGGGCTGTTCTTGCCCTGCCCAGCCAGGGAACAGTGATGCTCTGCGCAAGCGGCGGCAGCATCCTCCCCCTGCCTTGCCTGAACCGTCAGAGGCCAAACCTCCCTGCTGTCGGGACACCAGGGCCCGAGCAGTTCTCATGAGCCCCCCAGTATCCCTCCCCCTGCCTTGCTCGCCCATCACCCCGCGGCTCAGGCTCCCTCTGGCTCTGTCCGCAGCTCAAGTCACCTTTGCAAAGCGGCTGGGCCGGGCCCAGGTAGAGCGCGGAGCATGCGAACACCTTCCCCAGCACTTCCCGCCGGGACGAGCCGTGCCGGCCCCGGGAGACAGCGCTCCGTCCGGACGGTGGGTTTGGCTTGAAACGGGGAGATCACGTAAATCTTAAAATCTCCTATGAAAATTAATAAAAACACATGAAATCCTAGACAGTCCCTAGCAACTGATTTTTATCTACCGTTTTACGCGTTTCATTATCCACCTAAATATAACCACTCCGTGATTTAATGTAGCTCATGGAGACCGCAGGCGTTTTTGGCGTCCCCTAGCCTTTTCATTCTAGTGCTGGCAGCGGGATGACTTCAGTCTTTTCTCAACAGTTGACTATGTCTGGGGGTTGGGATAAGAACAAGAAGGGATAAAAACATTGCGTTCGATGTATTTGTCCTGGTGCTTCTTCAAACCAACGTGGGGAGCCCCAAGCGCTTCGAACCCTGTTTTTCGGTCCGTCTCCCTGTGCTCTCGCTTTCTGTTACCATTACATCCAGACAGACAATTTCTCGGGAAGCTGGGGACCCCGTCGGGCTTGGAGGACGTGGGAGTTGGCTTTAATCAGCATAGTCAGAGAACCAGAATCAGGTGTGGATTTGTTTCAGGGCATGTTTGCATCAATCAGTATTTTCGTTACAGTCTTGTCAACAGTTTTAATTCAAAGCGTATGCTAAAGCCGGAGGAACTGAGCTGTGCAAGGGACAGAGTCATTTTGTTTGGTTTTAAATATTGTTAAACAAATTGCCATGGCTGAAATATTTTTATGGTAGTAGAGGCTAATAATTTTTTTCTTGGTTTTATTGACAAACGAGATGGCTCGATGAGGTGTGGGAGGACAGCCTATAATTTTCCCGAGCTTCGCCCGTGGCCTGCCAATCCGGAACAGCGCACAATATTCTCCTAAACTTTTCCCTGTACGTGTGTGTCCGGCGCGGCGGTGGGAACACCGAGGGTCTGCGGGGCAGGGTGGCAGCGCCAACCTTTCCGTGCCACTCCGCACCCCCCACGCCTCCTCACCGCGCCCTCCCGCGCAGCGCCCCGCTTGCAGGTCCCGAAGGACCCGCGGAGTCCCCCCGGGGCTGCGCACGGAGATGGGTGGGAGCCCGCATCGACTGCCCCGTCTTTGCGCGGCGGGCGGGACCGGGCAGGTTTGTGGGGGCAGCCGATGCCAGGAGAGGAGACTGGCGAGGCGCATTTGCCACGGATCCCGGGCCAGATCCGCTGCCCCACCGCCCCACGGCCCCGCTCGGGATGTTAAACTCACCGGATTAAAGGCTACGGAGAAGCGCTCCTGGCTCCTTAATGATTTGCGTGGGGCTTGGATGCCCTGCGAACGTCTGGTCGGCTCTTTTCGCTCCCACTCTCCGGCATCCCCAGCTCACTTTTCACATCAAATAGGCCATTAACTTTTGATCCTGGCTGCTACATTCCAGGTTTCCCGGTGATGTTTCCTGCACACTGAGCCCCCACCCCCACCGCCCCCGTTTCTGTCCCGCTTCGCATTTAAGCACGACCCAGTAGATCTGAATTTCTTTCGAAAATGTAATTTTGAACATATGCACTCATTCGTCTTTTCGCGTTTGGCCTCACATCGAAATCCATCTCGGAGGAGGGACCTAACATTTTAGATGCCTCAGTAGAGTGTTGAATTTTTGGCTTGCTTACATCTTTCAGCGACCCAGCCAGAATGAGACCTATTAAAACACTGACTAATGCCTGCAAAGACAACTTCCATAACTTCAAAGCCCTTACGGCGACTATTGGCAAAGACTGCGTTCAAGAGCTGCAAACAGCCAAAGGGATCAGGGAGACATGAGCTACTCCAGTTCAGAACATTATTAAGCGGGAGCAGTGACTCAACCTTCAACGGAATGAGCTTCGGATTTTTTTTTCTCCCATGTGATCTCCTAGTTTCCTCTCTTGGCTGTAGAAACCACTCGAGTGACCGAATATAGTGTTGAAGGAGCACCTCCAGGGTGCTACAGGAGGTCCTCTTCACCATTCAGCGGGTCGGCCCACGATGGGTGGAAGGGGGTGAGTTCACGCCCGGTTGCACCCACTCCCTGCCCATCCCGCCTCCCCGAAAACCTCGCTGCAAGGGGCCGAGTTAGGTCCCTGCCACGTCCCTCGGAATATCACGCAGGGGGCCCCGCGTCCCTTGTGGGACTTCAAGCCTGGAAAATGCCGTCAGAGTAGTCAGGGAGAGGAGTGTTCAAAGCTCTGGGCTCAGCACCCCCAGCAGACGGAGTGGGGCAGGCGGCGAGCGCGGCTCGGCCGGAGCAGTTGCGGCCGGGAGGCACCACTTCTCCCTGCTCCGAGCACGTTTGCACCGTCACATTTCATCTCGGGACAATATTTATATAAAATTCTCCGTTTCGTTAAGTTTTTTAACAATAAATTCACTTTCTGGAATATTTCCAGACGCGTGTTCAGAAGGGTCCCGAACAAACCCGGAGAAGGTAATCTTAAATTCAAGCATTTTCCCCCAGATGTCTAAAGATGACACTTCTTCCTATTAACCTGTCAGAAACGTGTTGCAATGCCTTCATATAATTTTATTCATTAAAGAAATAATTTTATTTTATCATCATTACAATAAATATTTGCCTTATGAATTACTATTTTCTTCGAAGACTTTTGAACCTCCTGTTACAAAACCAATTTTTTCTCGAATATAGCAAGAAATTTTCTTTATTGATCTTCTGGAGGATATAGTAATGACAGATAAGCAAGACTTACACTTTCAGCAAAATGACTAAATTACACGGACCAGCCTCTAGAACTGCTAGAGGTTGAATCAAGCCATAATGTTCTAAAGAAAACTGAAGAATGTGAAATATATACAGGTTTTCCAAGACCCTAAAATAGGATACCTTTAATTAATCTTCTGTACCTGATAAACTGTAGTTCCAAATTTGCAACAGTGACTGTACTTAACCAATTTCACAAGCGGTCCCATGTAAAATAATGCATACGTTCATGTTTGTAGAATATGACGTTAAACAAATGGATCATCTCTCTGAACAGCACATCTTCCCGTTAATACCTGTGCTATATCCATAGGCTTCTCATTTCAGGCCTGTACTGCTGAAGAACCTCATCTACAGCTGTGGAGAGAGCAAAGCTAAGAGTATTATTCCAATGAACATGGAGGAATAATTTTTAAGATCTTAACGAACTATTAAAATTACCAGACAGTTTAAAATATAAAGCAGGTTTTTATTCTTAATCTACTTCATAATCTGGTTTTAACCAGTTATTTCAGAGAGGAAAGTTCTTGTAAATCCATGTGTTCTTAAATAGCTCAGTAGCGAGTTTCATTGAAATAGTAAACACAAGTGTTTACAGTGTGAGATCTTAGAAAGCATTAGATATTTATTTCCAGATACTGAAAAAAAGTGCCCAAAAACTCATTGGAAGTCAGATGGACTTCTACCCGTGACCAGGGAGCAGTGGGAAGTTTCTATCTGCAGCAACACAATTAGCAGATTATGGAACTGGAAGACGATCTTATCTGCTCCTCCACACAATGCTAAATTGCTGCTTTTCCCATCTCCCTCCATTATTATTAGTTTTAGAAAACTCCCTATCTAGAAGATACAGACAAAATAATGGTGTGGGAGGGATGGAGGGGATGAGCAGCACAGCAGAGGGAGAAATACGTATTTCAAATTATATTTAAATCATCGTATCACATGGAAAGTAACAAACATTGGAAGTGTTAGAAGCATGAGCTTTACAGATGAAAATGGTTTCTTTTGGGGACTCAAACATAATCAAAAGTTAGAAGAGACAGGCTAACTGTTGAATGGACTATTTGTTACTTGTTTTGTAGGATCTTCTAAAGGAGTAGGTGAAGGTCTGTTGTAACATGTGGCTTGTCAACATGGCATTTGGGGCACCAGTTTGTAATGGATTCCAGTAGCATCTGTCTCAGAAATGTTTCCAGGTTCCATTAGAAGCTATTAAACACCATTTGAATCTTGTATTTTTGTTTATACCAATAATTTTTTTACTTTTAATTACATCTAAATGTAGCTGTCGATGGCATCTGATCCTGGAACTTAAAAGCTTAGTTTTATTTGTCCTCGTTTGCATGGATAAGTCAGGTTTATACTCATGGCAGTGCTTTTGTTCATAACAAAATGCCTGTCTGTGACTGAAGGAATCTGAAAAGACTCTAAGGCAGACAAAAAGATGTCTACTAAGGAGGTATATATATATATATACTGCTTTTCTAGTATGATACTTAAATAAAATATATTTTAGGAACTGAATGTATGCTTGAGTTGCTTCTAGACAGTTAAACCTGAGTGCTGGATGTTTATTTTTCTCATGAAGGCAAGGTAAGCAGCATGCAAGAGTAGACTTGACGTATAATAAATATGCCATACAGACAGGACACCACAATGTCTCCAGTAACAAATTCAAATCCTCGAGTCAATAAAATCACGCTGTGTTCTTGAGTGATGAATTTTGTACTAGGATCACTTAATTGGAAGCAGTGCAAAGACAGCTCCCTACTCTCAAAATATCTGAGAATGTTACAGAATGCTGTTTATTCCAGCTAGTGTCTGGAAAAAATTATATTCAAGAAATTGGCTCATGATACTCCTATTTCAGATGAGAATTTGTATAGAGTGCTGAGTCCTAACACTTCTGTCCAAACCGTGGGCTTCATTAGGATTTGCCATTCATTGTACCTGCCAGGAGCCTTCAGATCTGGAGAGGTGCTTGTTTTGAGGAGTGGAAGAATAACAGAAAAGAAACTGTTTACCTTGGAGCTACTGTCAGTTCTCAAAGGCACTGGTCTTTCGAAATTCAGGGCTCTGAGCTGTCAGTCCTAATATGTTTTCTTACTGTTCCTACTGAAACTCATTAGCTACATAAGGAAAACACACATTGGTTTGAGCTGACACTATAGGTGGAATAAGCCACTTAACATTTCAAAGGTTTTTATTGCAGATAAGGGGGATAATGGCAGCAGGTGACCCGACAACTCTTGAGGTGGGAGGGAGTCTTCTCAACTGGCTTCTATTCCAGAGGCAACAGTAGATACTTGAGACTGGACTCTAGGAATCAGGATGGCAATCTGTCTGCTATTTCAAACATTTTGCTCCTTAAGCCATGTTTATCAAGCACCTATTGTGAACGCTAATTATGATGATTTTTTACTCAGTGCCAAATTATTATATAGGCTCCATTTGATTCTTCTCACAACACTTAACAGCTCAAAACCCTACAGAAGAGGACAGCCAACAGAAACAGTGCACAGCCAGATCTAAGGCAATCCACATCACTTGTCACCATAATGTCCAGGACTTCCTGCAGGAAGGAAGTCTACCCTTTTCTTTCCATAAGTAGGCTCAGGACCCTCATGAGAGCACAGTCCTCCTTGGGGTTGTATTGCCAGCATTCTAACATATCTGTGCAACGTTCATCTTCATGTTGGAGCTGAGGTTAACATTTTATTCTGATGTATCCACACCAAAATGAAAGCATCTCTAAGAACTCAGACGTGCTCTGGCAGAGACCTTCTTAAAAATTTTAGGTTTGTGTATAATTTTTGAACACTCTTGTACTCTTGCTCAAAACTCGTAAATGCCTAGGAAACAAGAATCTTTGATTTTTTTTTACCGGCAAAATTTCTAGGCGAAAATGGGCAGAATTTGGGCATATGTTTAGCTCTATATCTGACTTCGAAGAAAGGCTTCACCAAAGAGTGGATAGTCAACAACCTGTTCAGTCAAAGATCATAAATTTTTGGAGCAACTTCTCTGTACAAAGTAGAATTGAGACCTCACATGTCTATTCCATAAGTCCAGGACAAAGAATGTTGCAGAGATGCTGTTTTCCATTTTGCTTCCAGAGATTTTTATGCAGCCACATGTGCTCTTCTCCACTTCATAGTCCACCAGAAGGGAACAAGTGGACCTGTGACTTCACCTTCTGTTGAGGCTTTCTTTTCTAATTTGTGAACCACATCTTTTACAATCATAGATGGCAACACGTAAATCTTAACATTATCTCAGGTATGTTAGGGCAATTTAATCTGCTTGCTTGCAGAATAAAAATCCATTATTTCCCATTATTGTGGCTCAAGGTGAGTGTGGCTACTGAGTTTAGTGCGGATCAGAGTAAGCTCTGTTTAATATCTTAAAATTATGTCAAAGAAGAAATATATAGTATATAATGAAAGTGTTAAAAAATGTATACATTTAAACGTCCCATATTTGGCAAGTCAAAACAGCCTAATGGCATTGCTTGGATAGCTGAATTTAAGGAAGTTCATAAATGCTAGTGGGAACATAATTTCAGTTTCTCTAAAGGTAGAGATATGTTTTTTCCGTTCTGAAATTGCCATACAAGGACACTGAGAAAAGTTGAAAGAGGAAAACAATATGAGAGTATGTACAAAAGACAAAGAAGTGGAATGGAAGAGCTTGAAGCAATGGCAACTTCACTTCCCTTTCTCCCCTCCTCCCTTCTGTTTTAAGGAAGAAGAAAGGGAGAAAGAGATCTGGACTGTCGTCTTCATCATTACAGTACAGGTAAAACACCCCCAAAATCAAAATAAGTAAAGACCCAGCAGCTATGCTTGTTTCTACGTGTGGAACAGGATGCCAAACTGAACAGGGCATTTGTTTATGTTATACTTGGGCGTCCGTGGTTCATGCAGGATCTAAGTCCATGTTTCCAGGATAGGGAGGCAAAGGAGGATGTTCTACTGCTCTTCTGCGATGACTTTGTACCTGAAGTACAAGACACAAGGAATCCGACTTATGCTTTCTCTCCTCATGGCTAATGAGGAGTGGTGGATGTGTACGAGCTCGGATTTTACGGATGATCCAAGGTCCGCGGGGTCAGGTGCCATATGCATCGCACAGCTCGTCCCAGTGCAGCATTCCCATGCAGCCTTTGACACCTTGGCACATTCTGTGCTTTGGCCATGAAGGGCGGCGATGGACTCCCCGGCGCCGTGACGAGAGGTGTCAGACGAGCCCCTGCGGCCGCGGGATGCTGCGGGTACCCTGCCGACTGCCCGCCAGTGCCAGAGCCGCCAGCTGGGCTCGGGGGTGTGTAACCCGCAGCTTTCCCTTACGTCCCTTACGTCCGGCAGCGCTGCGGGAAGCCGAGATTCCTTGAGGCCCATCATTCCCTCTCTAGAAACACCTTAATTCTTAAAAATAAAATACATTAAAAAAANGGCCGCGGGAGGGAAAGGGACGGCAGAGCGCGGCTCGCCGGAGCCCTCGGTGCCGGCCGGGATCCGCCCGGCGCTGCAGCGCGACGGCAGAGCCGAAAGCGTGTGCTTTGTGTCTGTCAGAGGGCACAAGCCTGGGGGCGCTTGGCTGCGGCGTGAGCGTGTCCCCCCGGGGCTGCCTGCGTTGGGCATGGCGAGTGTGAGGGGAGGCGTGCGGACCCCCGGCAAGGAGCAGGGAGCTCCTTCTCCGGCGGACCGGGAAAAGCGGCCGATGCCGGGACACCGACGGCGGTGCCACCGACCGCGACCGCACCGGTGTCCCGGGCACGGCCGCGCTGGGGCGGCGCCTCCCCGGCAGGAGTCTGCTGGCTGCCTGCCTGCAGAGGGTCGGGGCAAGGCGGGAGGGAAGGTCCGATGCTCTCCGGTCCTCTCCCCTCTCCGCTCCGCGCATCCCGCACCTTGGGAGCAGAGGGTTGAGCATTGGAGGCAGGGGAGGGGTGCAGGTGTTACTCTTCCTCGGTTAGCCTTGTCATTTCTCTCGCCGTCACCTAAGCTCTTCCAAACACGGATGAATGTGACTAGTTAATGAGATGTCTGTGATGTTTGTAACAAGTTTAAATTGCAAGGAGTAGTTCCCATTGACTTTTGGTACCAAAACACTGTCACAGTTACGTAAATTCTAGCAAAATGCAGGATGAACGGCATCACTAGACAGTTGTTGTGTTTGTAGGCTCACACTTTCCATACTCTTTTAAAATAAAAACATGGTTATAAGGAGAGAAAATGGTCATTCAGTGCTGCAAGAAGTTCTTTAAAAAGAGTGGTATGTGGAAAGTCCCTATGAAAAAATGTCCAGATTAGAGCTGTTCGTTCTTTGCCAAAAGCTGTGTAAGCATGAACCATAATGAGGGTAGTTGTAGGATCACATGGAACAGGTAGTCCAGCTGCATCAGAAAGTAGGAGACAGAAAGGCAGTATGTGTGGAATGTCCCTAATTGAGGACTGCAGCTCTTGGAGGTAGCTGGCACATCCTCTGAAGGCTAGCCTAGATATATTTCTCCCAAACCTTTGCTCTAGCTTGCACACACCCCATTCTACCTTAGAAATCAGCGTAAAGTAAAATGCAAGAGTGTATATGTGTTCTTCAACAGCCTTTTAAAATGTATGGATTCCTCTTTCTGAATGGTTCACCAGCCTTCAGAATTATAGAAATTGTAATAGGATCGGTAAGAATGTTTAGAACTCATCTAAATAGAAATTAAGTCACTGGTTCCTGACAGCTGTTTTATTTATTCCAGGCTTGATATTTTGTTCTTAATGTTCTTCATTAGCTACATCGTCCCATGTAAAGTGAATCACAGTAAGTGTCGGAAGAAAAAGGAGGAAGCAAGTCACTATTTTTCTTGTTTGTGGCTCTGTCCTTATTGTGTTACAAAACCTGTCACTGTGGACAAGGTGAGGGATGGACTCTGGCAAGAGAATTGTAAAATCTTCAGAGGTCCTTTGAACAATTTCTTCAAGTCAGCTGGAAACTCAGGGCCTTTTGCATCCTGTGCATTTTGAGAATTTTAGTTATTTTTGTTTCTTGTACTCAATTTCTTTTATTATGGAATCCAAAAATATTATTCCTGAAAATAACCTTTCCTTCCAGATTCAGAGAGAGGGAGAGTGATACAGATACAAAATTAAGAGTTTAAATTGAGTTAAGAGGCTCTTTCCCTTCCTCTCATTTTTACTCTTTTTATCTTTGACTTTTTAATCTGATATACCAAATATCATAAGATGATGATTTCTCAAATGTCTGGACAATTTTAACACCCTTTTAACTTTTTTTTTTCACCTGTTTGTGACACAGCATCTCTTCTCACTCTGTCTGAGAGTGCTAATCCTAGTGCATGGCCATAGGAAGTAAAATATGAATTTACCGTGGAGCTTCGTGGTACAGGCCAAGCTACCAATGAAAAGGCTTTAATGATTGGACCAGGAAAGATTTGTTGCCAGGTTGGATGGTGTGACAGTGAGCTATGGCTGCCTGGGAGGGACACCCACAGGGGCAAATTCCTGGGGGAGCCTGGGGGTAGCTGCTGCCCATACGCCGGCCAAGAGCTGGGCATTGGGTGGGTGTGTGGGCAGTTCAGACAGTGGATGCCCCAGTCTGTCCGGGGCCCCCACTGGGCCGGGCTGCCTGGAAAAACCACAGAGGTGAATTCCCACCCTGTGAGGTGGGCCTGCATTTTTGCAGCTCCCCTCATAATGAAGCGAGCTAGGAGAAAGGTCTTTTTATTTGTAAGAACGGAAATTGTGTGTAAAGTCCTTAAAATCAAGGAGGCCACAGCTGGGTACTTCATAGGCTTTTAAAAGCTTTTCCAACTCGAAGTTGTTTCTCTGTCCTTCCCATGCTGTTTCCATAGCGAGTCACAATTAATGTCACTTAGGCAATTGACCTAACTCCTGAAATGTCTGAATTTTATTTTCTCAGTTCAATAGCTGGAGCTCTTCATCATCTCAATATTGAAGGGGAACATATGGTGTTGTCTGAATAAAATTTTCTTCTTCATCTTTTAGGTTGTACTGTTCTCAAAGGAAATTGAAACATTATGTTTAGAATGTTAGTGTAGTTCGTTCTTCACTTTCTCCTTTATTATGAAATAATATTTATAATAACTTCGCTGTAACAGTATTCGATCAACAAAACGTTATTTTTAATAATAATTGTAAAAATCATGTTCTATGCATAACAAGCATTGTCTGTTATGTTTTCCACCATATATTACTGTAGTCAGTAATACATATAAAAAAGTTTTATCTTGAGCTGTGATGGTGAAAACATTGCATGACTGCATATTAGGATAAACAAACTTGTAAGAAGTGTGGCTGTTGCTAGAGAACAGGTTGATTTAATGATTTAACTTCAACTGTGTTGTGCTCTTGCGTGTTTTTTCCATAAATGCCTATAAAATTCACTCTTTGGTAGACACAGTTTGGAGACATTGAGAACTGAAACTTGATGACGAAATTTGGTGTATTTTTTGCTGATAAAAAACACATAATCCATCTTTGTGTAGTTATGTAAGCAGAAACTATTCTTAAGGTTCCAAACATTTTAGTTTTCAGTTTTTATTGTGTTAAAATTATGAGTTACTGAATTAATTTTCATGAAAATACAGTCTGGAAGAAATCAGATGAAAACGATGTCATCTGTAAAGCACATGATATGACAAAGGTGAACAAACCAACAATTAAGAATGATTTTTAGCATTGTTGTCTAAGGAACTGGGAGTCATAAATGCTCTTACAGTAGTTTCCTCCTTCTTCCCTGCAATATTCCAATGCCAATTGTCCAAATTTGGCAACAGTTTATTGGTGGAGATTTAGTTTCATAAAGAGTGACTGGTGGCTAGAGAAGAGAGAGGCATCTCAAGCAGGGCCTCCACCCTTGACCCTCTCAGAGCTGGGATGGCCCCAAGGGGAGCTGGGCACCGCCTTCCCTGGGATTATCCCCTGAGAGGCGACCGCTCAAGGATGTGGCGTAGAAATGTGAAGGAAAGGTGGCATCATTGTCAGGTAAATACAGTATCACTTCTGCTTTAAAATTGACTTTCAGTTAGTGAGTTGTGGGTATTTCTGGTCACCATGGATCAGACTTTGCATGCTATTTAAGTGGCTGAAGGTGGGGCTGGGTTTTCACTGTAATTCGTAAGTGTGCTTCAGTATTATAAAACAGACAAATAAATAAATGCAAGTGGCTATAGAAGCTTAAGCCGATATGGTGTCTTTAAAATTCTCATTAGATCTCACATTGACAGATTTGACAGTTCAGTGATACAGACTTCTGGTTTTCTCAGTCTTAGCACCATTCATGCTCTATTATTTGGACTTGAAAAAAGATTGGAAGAGATCCCACTCTCTTATATGAGTCCAAATGATGAAAATGGGTTGCTTGCACCTACAAGGGAAACTCACACCTATTCCAAGTAGGCACCTTTACTGCCTGATGAAAAGCAGATACTGATCTGTTGTAACAATTGAAGATAAGATGCTTCTTGTGGTATTTGAATGTTGGGAGTCACCAACAAAAATTTTGGCTGGCCTTCTGAGACAGGGAAGTTTTCTGGTTACATGATAGGTAAAGAAGAGAGCAGCATCCTTGGCCTTACTGATGGTAATACGAGGAAGGTCACTGCTACACACATTCAGTTGTGAAATCTGGAAGTGGCGCTCCTGTAGAGAGACCAGAGGCACGGTTCTGTGCCACAAAAAAGCAGCTACACTTCTGAGGACAGGGTGAGTCCAGAGGCAATTTGGTGGTTGTCACAGAGCGTGAGGCCTCAAGTGACCTTAACACAACACTTGGGTCCCCCACACTGGGAGATGCCTGTACATTCCCTTGTTGAGTGTTAGCTTTCCACAGCCAGGATGATTCGCTGGCGACCATGCTTTCTGTGACCCATCCAGTCTGGATGGTTTTTTTTGCTCTCAAAGATGTCATGTCTTCCACTGCTGAAAATACTCTGGTACTGTTTTCTGTCTGGATGCTTTTGCCAGCTTGGAGGAAGCCTGGGCTTTAATGAAGGCTGTTACAATTTCAGATTGAAATGCATCTGATTTATTAAAAAAAAAAAATTAAAAAAAAATAAACTGAAACTTTTCACCTAGAGGAAAATTACTTTAATTGCTCTGTGTAAACCTTTAAACCTTTACATGTGACTTGTATTAATTATAACTAGCAAACTTTTACCTGTTTACACTGAATTGTGCAGAAGCAGTACAGTTGTTTGTTGTTAGACCACAAACTTTTATAGACTGCATATATTTTACAAACTACTTTAAATAAGTATTGCCTACCTTTAATCTAAATTTATAATAGGTGTAGAAAGGTTTCTTAAAGCACATATGTAATTACTGCTCATTAGAAACATTGCACAGAACCACAGGGGTTGAAAGAAAGCTTTGTTTGTAAAGCATCTTACACTTCTTTCCTGAGCTAGGCAAGTATTCCAGTTGCATGTTATGATTTGTTGCTCAACATTTTTCTTGCATGTATTCAATATTCTTTATTAACCATGACACTGAGTCTAACAGTGTAAATCTGTAGATTCCCCCACCTTTTGTAGTGTGTTTGACACCTCAAAAGGAGAAAACAGATTTGCTGCTCAAAGAAATTATGGCAAAGGCGTTGGCTGTTGCATTCTGGGTTTTTTCTTTGTTAAAGATGCATAAATAAAATGAAGGACATTGTAACTTTTTGATGATAAAGATCCCATGAAATGCTAAGAGCAATGGTGTTTAATCCTTGTTTG
>WEKX01014569.1:0-20064 GCA_013390025.1 Pitta sordida | reverse complement strand
GTATGCATGTCTCCTACTTTAACCTTTTGTGGAGCTTCCAAAAAGAGGCCTCCTACTGGGTGCCTGTGCCAGGAAGATTGGACTCAGGGATCTGGTCACTGTAGGCACCAGGTTTCATACCTGATGCACGTACTCACCAGGTCCTCATTGCTTTTAACAGTTTAAACCATTCTTGATTATTAGATGCAGGAAGCAATGCAAAGACTTCATCAAGGCAGTTTTTAAAACACTTGTATTTTAGTTTTAGGTCTTGTACAAGGAATGGCAAATTATTTGCTTCATTTTTTTGATTTTTACTATTTTTTTTTCTCAGTTCTCCAGTCTTAGACCATTGTTTCCCAGGTACTTTGGGACTTTGGAACACTACACTATCAGGTTTCTTTTTCCACCTCAAGAAGGTTTTCTTTGTATTTGACCATNCTCAACATTTTTCTTGCATGTATTCAATATTCTTTATTAACCATGACACTGAGTCTAACAGTGTAAATCTGTAGATTCCCCCACCTTTTGTAGTGTGTTTGACACCTCAAAAGGAGAAAACAGATTTGCTGCTCAAAGAAATTATGGCAAAGGGGTTGGCTGTTGCATTCTGGTTTTTTTTTTCTTTGTTAAAGATGCATAAATAAAATTAAGGAAATTGTAACTTTTTGATGATAAAAATCCCGTGAAATGCTAAGAGCAATGGTGTTTAATCCTTGTTTGATGCAGAGTTCACCTTGTAAAAGGTAATTTTATTAAATTTTTAAAGAATGATTTTCCCTTATGTTTTTACCCCCAAAATATTCTTTATTTTGTGCCCTTAACTGTTAGCATGTTTCTTTGCTGAACAGTTTCTACCTACATTTCAGATACAAATATAATTGATTCCACTTTGTAGTTTAAACATTGTATTTATTTTGTAAGTAATTTGAAAAAGAAATTTTGGCAAGTGAGTTGCCAGTATAATTTTAACGTTGTTCTACAGTTTGGCTTCCCCGTGTATTCAGTATTCAATGAAAAATATGATCTTTTGCTGTGTTTGGAAAGCTCTCTGCTTTTAGTATAACTTTATATGTATGCATGTCTCCTACTTTAACCTTTTGTGGAACTTCCAAAAAGAGGCCTCCTACTGGGTGCCTGTGCCAGGAAGATTGGACTCAGGGATCTGGTCACTGTAGGCACCAGGTTTCATACCTGATGCACGTACTCACCAGGTCCTCATTGCTTTTAACAGTTTAAACCATTCTTGATTATTAGATGCAGGAAGCAATGCAAAGACTTCATCAAGGCAGTTTTTAAAACACTTGTATTTTAGTTTTAGATCTTGTAAAAGCAACGGCAAATGATTTGCTTAATTTTTAAAATTTTTACTATTTTTTTTGTCAGTTCTCCAATCTCNAGGAGAACAGACAAATACTAGAGAGAGCTGTACTTGGGCTTGCTAGACAGATGAAATCCATCAGGCTCAGGAAACCCTCTGAACTGGGAAAATGCCTGGGAAATGCCATATGCTTGTTCTGTTCTTGCTCTTTCGTGTCCAGTTATGTTTGCTGGTGGAGACAGCACCAGAAGGATTGTCGATCTGAACCGGTATCATGGCCCATGTATTCTTGTTAGATTTAATGGCAAGTGGGAGAAATGTGGCATGAACTCTATTGCTGAATGCTTCCTTCAAGATGGGCTTACAGTGTGGTAGTAATTTTATAGATGTCACAGGATCACAGGATAGTCTGAGTTACAAGGATCATCTAGTCCAACTCCCAAGCAAACACCCACCCAGGGATCGAACCCACAACCCTGGTGCCACAGGCACCACGCTCCATCCATCTGAGCCTCCCGTTATCTAGACCATGTCACTGAGTTTCTCATCCAGTTTTTTCTTAAACACCTCCAGGAATGGTGACTCCACCACTTCCCTGGGCAGATCATTCCACTGAGGGATCACTCTCTCTATAAAAAAAGCTCTTTCTAACATCTAGTTTAAACCTCCCCTGGCGTAGCTTGTCCATGATGTATTTTTGTGCCTATAGCACTTAATTTCTACCTTCTTTCTTGTTTCACTGTGCTCTTGAGTCTTCTCTGTTAATCTGCTCCAGCGCCAAGTAAGATTCCTGTGTAGACAGATGAGACCTTGTGTTTCCTTACCAGAAACTTAACTTCCCAGTGAAATTAAAATCATTAGGGAAACACTATGATTTTAGACTTTAATTGGTTTTTTAGTCTTAGAGTTAGAAGTAATTATCTACACAGAATAAAAAATCTAGATATTTAGTTTATATTATTAACTTAAAAAGAATAAGATGACTGAACTAGACATCACAGTGACCATAAGTGCTTGGGTTTTAAACATCCTTATCGAGGACACCAGCGTGCTTGTTCTGTATTTATCTAAAGGAAGGCTTACCAATAAAACTGGAGTTTTTCATCCCTATCTACCACAAGTTTACTTCAGCCACAAGTCCCAACACTCCACGTGTTTCTGCTCGATAGTGGTAGGAAAAAAAAGATCCGTTGAGATGACATGGATGCTTATGGGGATGCAGAGGTGATGACCTACCTCTTGTGTTGCTGAGTGTGCTACCTGCACAGTGCATACCCATGGAGAGGTCTGGGGGTTTGCACACCCTCACAGTCTGTGTGTATGTCACTGTCAGCAGATGTGCATGTTAGGTCCTGCACATCTGGCCACTTGTCTGTTTTGCTGGAGTCCCTGAGGTTCACTGGAAGCCAGGATGCTGTATTGCATCTGCAGGCTGAATCAGAGGTGGGCTTCAGTCACAGTACTGGAGTTAATTGTTTATAAAGCTGCTGAAAGGTCCCTTCTAAATTTCATTTTTTAAAAATATTTTCCCCTCTTCCGTTTTATTTCATTCCTTTTTTCTTTCTTTCTTTCTTTTTGGTTTTTGGCTGTTACGCTTGGCAAGTTTCTTTCCCCACATTTGGAAATAATTGTTTTCTAAATGCTGCCTAGGTTATCTGCCAAATTTAACACCTTAAAAGGAAGTAGGGGTGGGGGATGAGAGACCTACCTGGGAATAGAGTGAATGTAGTGGGTCTTTAGAAAGTGGTAAAAAGGAAACTCCCCAAATATAGCACCTAAAATCAAAACCATCAAATTCCTTAACATTAACTGTAAAATACCACATGTTATCATCTACAGGGTAAAAAAAGGCCATTTTGGCCAGCCTCATAACCTCTTTTCTATTTTCTCTACCAAATGATAAGCACATGTGGCTTTTATGTTTGGTTGGTTTGTTTATTTTTTTATTCTAACAAATGAATATGCTTTGGAGAGATATAGGTTTGTTTATGTTACACCACCAAATTCTACCCGTTCTTAAGAAAGCATGAGAAGACAAGAGCAAAGAAGTATCCACTGATGACACTAAAAATTACTTTATCTTGGAGACCACAATGGTATAATGAGCCATGAGGTTGTAAGACCTCAAGTAATTTTGCTGATGGCCTAGAAACACAAAAAGAAGTTTAATTCCTTCTCCTTGATGATGGAAAGGGTATGATAGCCCAAGGTGTTGTCTTAGTGCTGTTTCTGATCACTGTGAGTTTCACCAGGGGCTGACTGCAGCTGAAGATGTGTTATAGCAGCCCTGGGACAGCTCCAAGAGGTGGTTATTAGTTGCAGAGTAGAGCTTGCTCGGGAAATGCAATGCCATTACGGAAAACAGTTCAGCAAGCACAAGAAAGGTTCCTTGTTCTTAAATTTAGGTGTCTAGGTGCCAGGGTTCAGCTTTGACTAGTTACTTTTTGGTTACCCTTGTGTTTCGTGCTCACTGTGTGAGTAACTGTACCCTCTGTTGGTACCTTCCAGCCCTAAGGGATTATTTCTCAGTGTTCCTGAGTGCGTGTAACATCTGCTGCCCGGGTAACTGGCCACTCACTTTCGTCAGGTTTTCAGGTGGGTGCTCAGATGGGGACAGCCCTTCCATGACAAGGAGCTTGTTGAAGTCCCTGGCCACCTCCGTAGCCTGGCTGGGAGTGGCTGGCAGCTGCCCTGTGCCTGGCGGCGAAGTCACACCTTCAGATCCATGTGTGTGGGGAAAATTGCACAGCGTTGGCAAACAATTCAGTAAGAAGGGAATAAAAAAAAAAAACCCGTAAACCACTTTCTGTACTTCCTTGTGGTTTTTTAATTCCCTTTAAAATGGTAATAGCTCTTTGGAAAAGTGGGCTGCTGGTTACCATGCCTGGTACCATAGTACTTCTTTAGCTGGTGGGACCCATAACTGCTGCTATCGTGTATTTAATAGTAATAATATTTAACCAAGCAAATGACTTCCAAACTAATAGAGAAAAATAAAATGGGATATGTACTTTCATGACTTCCCTTCAATTTAGGTCTTGTCTTTTTCAATAATTTGAATTTTTGTTCCACTCATATTCAGTGGAATATTTTGAATATAACAACTTCTCTGTAATAGATACTCTATGTAATTTAGATGTATTTTTTCATACATTAACAACTCAAGGGGATTTAATTAGGTTTTGCAAAACTTTACTGAAAGTTAAAAATAACCTAAAATGACAGTTGCAACAAGGATAACTTAAGGGGCTCTTGTTTAGAAGTCGAATTTTTCAAAATTAAAATTACTTAATTACGTTGTTTTGTACTAATGTCTAAGCCCTCATGTTACTGCTGGTTTGATTCTGCTACCAGAGGTCTCTGCTGTCTGCTGACAGAGACAAGCCTTTGCCCCTAGCAGTGTGTGTGGGTATATGTATATAGGACCTTCCTATAAATCTCATTTGCAGTGACTTGGAGGGCAGCTATGTTAGAGCAGAAAATGCAGGAGTGGGCTCTTTTGATGCTGGTGTGTTATAGGAATCTCTCCCAGAGACAGAAAATGTTTAGTGCAGCAGCTGCTGCAATTTAGATTGCCTAATTAGGGTTGAACTACAATGTACACTAAATGTATGCTACAATGTACACTATGTATGTTTTTTCCATCTAGCCTTCAACAGAACATTACCAGTCTCGCTGAAGTTTTCTTTCCATTAGTAACGAGAGCACTGCTGATCTGAAAGTCTGTCAGGTCATCCACATAGCAGCATTACATCAATTGACTTATGAATATTTTTCCATTAGAAAAGGCTCTATTTTTTTCCCTTGCTGAAGTGGCGGACTTTCAGTTTGTGCGGTTTTTCCATTTATTGAATTTTGCAATAAAAGAGCTTTTGAAACAGATGTCAGTCATTTCTTCTCTGAGGAACAGGGCATTGTTGGAGAGCTGTTTTCTTCTGGTTTTTGCAATTTTCTTTTTTTTTTTTTTTTAAGTTAGGAGAAATTCTTGTCCTTCCCCTCCCAACTTTATTTGTCCCTTTTTAAAGCCTTGAATTATTTTCTAACCTATAGTCTGGTGTCAGCAAATACGAGCACCAAACCCTGATTTCATAAAAATATTGCAGACCGGCCATTGTTCTCAGCAGGAGCAGGACTGGATTTGATCTCAATTGTAAACCAGAAAGAAGGGAGTGGATGCATTGCAGAAGCATGGTTCATATTAGCATCTTCCTTAGGCTGTGGAATGGACCTGTTAACACTCTCTTAATGCTTAGATTTTACAGAAGTAGCCAAATGTGTGCAATGAATAGTGTCCAAGCAACTGGACTTGAAGGGATTTTTTTTGTTTTCTTATGAGAGTCTTATTCAGGTAGAAAGAAGTAGAATAAGGTTTTAGATCCTGATCCTAAATTACACGTGTTTCATATGCAGAGTGGTTTTAGGAGACATTGAGTATCTTCAGGCCATGGAATCTTCACCTATCATAGAAAAGCGAAGTACTATTCACATTTTTCTCTGTATAAATATAAACACAAATACACACTTTAAAAAACCCTATTTTCTTTTTTTTTAAAATTATTTTTTCTTTATTAGACAGCATTTTTCCTGTGTCTTTAAAAAAAAGGATACCCACTCTCCCCCAATTTTTCTACTGAAAATTTTAGAAGAAAATTGTCAGTGGAAGGAAATCATATTTTGGATTGTTATTTGTTTGGGGATAAGCCTTTGTTATTTCATCTGAATTCTTCACTGTTATTTTTAACATCAAAGAACACCATTTCCAAAGGTGAGAGAACACAAAGCATCCCATATTTATAATTTATAGGGTCTAGAACTGTGACCTAATGTAAGCTTGAAGAGATTTAGTATAAAAATATCCTTAGCTTCAGGGCAACGTTTTGAAAACTTTGTGGATTTTCTTTTTTATCCTGGCTTAATCTGCAATCATATTTCTTTGTTATTATTTCCTCTTAGCATTAAAGTACGATCGACATTGATTGATATCAGGAGGAGGCTGAGCTTCCTTAAAAAAAAAAAAAAAAAAAAAAAAGAAAAAAAGAAAAAAAAGAGAAGACATATTGTTGGCACAGAAATAGTGGAGGTAGAAAAGTTCCTTGCTGCCTTTTATTTGTCTGCTGACAGCGAGCACAACGGGGCTCTCGCTGCCTGCTTTCGACTTGCATGGATTTGCAATGAACAGCTCAACTACGTATTTATTTTCAAGATTGATACGATTCTTCAAAGACAACTACTCCCAACCTGTGAATACTTGTTGGTTAATGGAAAGTTGCAGAAGTGAAGATCAGGTCCTAGTTTCATGCCAACAAATTAATCCGACGGTGTGGTACTGTCTTTTCCACAGGTGTGTGTGTACTGGGACTGTCTGAACGTCGCTGTGACTAACAGCCCATACATAATTTGGAAGGAGAAATCTTCAATGGAAGACCCCGAGGGAATAAATGGGAAGTCTGTAAGTAAACAACTTGTCAGTCCTGAGAAAAATGTTATGGCTTTTCAAGTGGTAATTATTTTTGTGGCAATCAAGTAGATGAAAGTCTTAGAGAGCTACATGCACCTTTAGTGATTGGAAGAGGCTGTGAGTGACAAAATTAATTGAGAGAAGGAGGCTGATGCTAAAGCTACAGAAAATTAAGTATATCCTTAAAAATATTTATTTTCAGTGACTCATATTACAAAATGTTGGTTGTTAGTTTCTCAAAGAAATATTTGGCTTTCTGCACTTCTGTTGTTAGTATTTTGGTCTGTTACAGAGTTTTCATCCCATTATTTGAAGTTATTTCTCTGTGTGAATATATGCACATACTGCTTCTGGGAGAAGCCGGTGCAACTCCTTGCTGCAAAGTCTTAAGAGCAATGTTAAAAAAATATAGCAGCATTGGTGTTTCTTATTAATGCCTGTTTATAAAGTCACAGTAGTAAGAAATTTTGCAAACTCTCGGACAGTTAATAATGTTTCACGCATGGTCAAATGATTAATGTGTGTTTGGGATTTGTTAGTTTAGTTTGTGATATCATTCTTGGCACACAGTGAATATCAAAATGCTACATATATGTTTTTATTCTGCATTGTTTAACAGAAACAGCACATTTTGAAGTTGCCTTATTTTTACTAGTTGTAAAGAAGTCCAAAAACTACTGTGTAGTAAATTTGATTAGATTTATTTCCTTCAATTTTTCTGGTTTATTTTTTAAATTTGACAGTACTTTGCTTTGTCTCTCACTTTTCACCTGGTATTCTATGGTTCTATATCTGGTTTCCCTGATGCTTGTGTTAGTTTTTCATGTAGCAACAGAGTAGGAAAATGCAAACCACCTAATAATAAACCTGTTGTGTTGCATGTTTTTGTTGCACTTCACATCCAGTGTAATTTTTACTGTCTAAAGCAATACGGCTTTGGTTATTTTCCAATATTCATTTATTCCACAGTCTTGTCTCCATGTGTACATTTGAGTATTTATCCATCACTGCTACAGCAATGTGTGGACAGGACCAGTTAACTCCTAGAGAAAGGGGTGGCCATGGTAACCGACTGGTGCTATACAGGGATGGTTGTGTTTGCAGTTGCAGCGCCAGAGCTTTCAGCACCACCCAAGCTCCATGTTCTGCTTGGGATCAGGCTTTCTTCCGTGCATGAAGAGCCTTCCCCTGATGCTATCAGGATTTTCTGTGGCTTCTACTAAAATATTTCCCCTCTGTATGTCCAGCGTAGCCTAGGCTTCATGTGGGTTTGGGCCAGGTAATTGTATGCTGGAGCTATGAGTTATGACAAATGTAACTGTCATTTAACAGAAGAGGAGTATTAAGGGAAATATTTGTTCATGGTTTGGCACCACCAGCACTCCTGTTGGGGTTATTCATTCCATTCCTTCTTTTCACCACTCAGTCCAGAGAGCCTGTAAAACACTTCATTTTCTCAGAGTTTCCCTTCATATTACCCAAGTGGGTGGTAGTCATGGATGCTATCAGGGTTATTGAAATCTAAAACCAGTCACTGCTGCATTGACAAGAACTCAGGCTTCTGTAAACGATGAGGACCAAAGCTCCCAAAGGTCCAGGGAACAGGGCAAAGTAATTTTCTGATTGCAGTGGTTTTGGATCGGTTTAAAATGGAACGTTAAGTCCTGTACCTCAATCCTTTAATTAAGTCTCACTTGAATTCATTCATAACTGGATGGGCTGCTGCATTTGCAGCAGCCAGCTGACTGACAGGGAGATTTCCTAAAAGCAGCAATCAGAAGGCAAAATAGTCTTAGAGAAAATAAGGGTGATGGCATGAACACTGGTTTTGTTCATTTTTCTCTCTATGTATGCGTACAAGAGAAAAATGAGAAGAGGTGAGGGATAGATTAGCACTTTGTAATTACAACCCAGGAAACAATACCTGTTTGGGATTTAAGATCACATGTAGTGACTTCTAAAACCTGGTACTAGTCCATAGGAAACAAGGAAAACTTCCCTAGAAACAAGGTAATTGAGTTTTAAAAGTGGCCAATGCAAACTCTGCAGTGGAAGCAATTTCAGGTGCAACAACTGAGAAATGAAACAAAAGCCTATAATGTTTTAGGAAGACAGAGCTAGAGGGACAACAGAGAAAGTATTAGGAGGAGAAAGGAAAGGAAAATGAAAAACATTTTTTCAGACAACAGTATGAGAAAGTAGATGAGAAAGTACTTTGCCACTGTCTTTGGCCAAGATGTCTCTGTTGAGGAAGAGGATGATGTTGCACATGGGAATGCAGCCTGTCAGTGTTGACATGTACACAGGATACCATAATAAGCCCAGTAAACTCACTTCTAGTCTCTGTTATACAGCTGAGAGGAGATTTTAGCTTCTTAACAGCACTTTCGCCACCTGGAGAAATGCTTCAATGTCACACGCTTGGTTCACAGTCTGTAGGAGGGGACTTTGAAATCTGTGCTTGCAAACTGGAACACTACATCTATCTCTGCCTTTCTTTTACTATGTGCCTGAGAAAGAAGCAGAACACGAATCTGAGGCTGGATAGACAGAGGATGTCAATGTACTGTCCTGCCTGAGAATTTCACTTATGCTCTGCTTCTTTCTTTCCAAGTCCAAAAAAGACTTTGCAGCATGTTTGTTAGTGATATATGCACCTATTAAGGATGGTTCACGCCTGTTTTATCAAGCTATAAAGCAAATTGTCATTTTTAAAAAATTATATCTCTATTAAAAATTATTATTTTATTCCAATCCAGTCTGTCCCTGAAGTAGACATCTCAATGATAACTAATATGTTAAGAGTTTGTACAGCTGGGCTGCCTCCATGTCTGGGTTGTTTCTTCTCAAAGACTGTCAAAATGCTGTGCTGCTCACCTCACAGCTTTCTGTGGATGTACTTCTTGATCAGCTTTGGAGCAGCCTGCAACAAAGGAGTCTTATTTGGCTTGCTACTGAGGTCTGCAAGCTTGTTACATAGGCAAGGTGTTTACGCTTCAAAGTGCCAGCGTAGGGTTGCATCTCACGCCAGGTTTGACACACTAGTGCTCCAATCTCCGAGTTTGTAAGTCCTGCTCTTCACCATCCTGAGAGGGCTCTTCTGCCTGCCAGTCATTTGCAATGAGTCCCACTGCTCATATGTACTCGAGAAGGAAAAAAAAGCTGCTCTCGCTTATTTTTGAGATGGAAATGTCATTTTGGAAGTTAGAGAAATTCTGATTGTCAGGAAACTGAGAACGGGTAATAGTTCATACTACAGCAAATTGATTCAAAAAATTGATGTAACATTATTATGGCTTACATTTGTGGTAGGCTAAATCTACCATTTCCAAACGCTGCAGAAGCGTGAATCCATTGCCCCAGAAACCTTCTGGAATCCCTAGAAATATTACCAACATTGATAATCAGGAGATTCAGCATGATGTGCATGATATAGATGTACACACGGGTTAGAGGTACCCTGATTAATGACTTTTAAGAAAGGACATTATAGAGGTCAGCATGTATTTTATTTTATTTTATTTTTTTTTTATTTTATTTTATTTTTTATTTCCTTTTCCTTAAAGAATACATGGCTCTTATTTATTTGCAAAACTCAGCACAAGAAATTTTTTACAAATAAATATTGTCATGTTTTCAACAATTACTGTACCCTCTGGGAATATTTTTGAGGGTTTTTCTTTCCTGAGGGTCTCTCTGGTAGTGGTATTAGGTTGCTACATAGCATAAAATAATTTTCATTCCTACCCTGTCTAGGGTCATAAATGAAAATTCTCTGTGCAAAATTGTACCTCGAGAAGTATTTTCAGTATTGAGTATTTTTGACAATGGAGTTTGCCCATCTGGAAAACAGAGTGAAGACTCTGAGGCCCTCAGCAGTCAAGTTAGATCCAAATAGTGTGTACCCAACGAGCCAAAAAAGGAGGTGCTCTTGGTCCACTTCAGCAGTTAATTTTCTCTGATTCCCCCTGCAGCCCCCAAACCTCAGCTCTGGGCAGCCTGGCTGCATATTTCCAACGTCTTACTCCTCCCTGCTGCTCACCGGACACTTCTCTCCTTCATACCCCGTGCCATGCAGAGAGCAGCATTTGCCCTGAAAATTCACCTCATACCTCTGCAAAGGGAAAGACGCAGAGCAAGTAGTTGGTTTCAGCAAGACGGGAGGGGGAATAGGGGGAAGTAAAACTCCAAACCAAAAATCACCCAGCACCTGGCTGCAGCAAAATAATGAATTTTGCAGCAAACATGCGAGATTCTGTGGAATCTTGGACAAATGCCAGACTCCACGACCACAGAAATGCTGAGTCCATGGGGCCCAGAGAGAGATGGCTGGGGCAGTTCACATCTCTCTGTCTTTGTTTCAAGCTCCTTACAGTCTTACTGAGGCATCGAATTACATACTCTTCACATTTTCAAGGTTATCTTCACTACCAGAAGGGCTAGAAAGTTCATTTTGTTTCAAGGCAAGCCAGGATCCGGCAGCACAACTCTCAAGTGGTTTCAGAGGCCGCTGCCATGGTGGGGGCATGGCTGTGCCTGTGGGCATGGCTGGTGACAGCCAGGTGTGACCTCCAGGTTTGAGCAGCAGCATCAGTGACGTGTTATTTGTATTCACATTACCTGTTTGTAACACTAGGGAACAAAGCCTATGAGGAAAATGGACAAAAATGAAAGTATTTTACCGTTGGTTGAAAACTCACCTGAAAACTCACCTGTGAAAATCATGTATATCACTGCTGCCTCAGTTTCTCCCAAAGACTGGCCTGGCACTGTACACCTCCACTATTCCCTTCTTGAAGAAATGTGTGACACGCTTCCTTTTTGGAAAGCTCTACAAGGCAATAACCAACAAGAACCATGCAATTGCAATCTGTAACCGAGCCTATAAAATCTAATGGCTTGCACCCTTCCCTTGCACTCCCCTTTCCCTCTCTATCTGCAATTGGTATGTATTGGAAACATAAGCCACAAAACCCGCTTATTACTCTCAGTAAGTGTCAAAAATAATGAACAGCCGGAACTAGCTGATGTATTTAAGTTCCCCAAATTGAAATTAGCTGCTGCTGGGCAGTCTGTACTAACTGCTCAATCAGTTACTATTGACAGAATTTTTTCTTTCAAAACGTTTTAGTGAAAATACTCCTGAAAATTGTATGCTCATTGTGAACAATTTGGAAACTATACATTATTCACTACAAACTCTTAATTCAGCTGGGTTTGCAGTAACAACACTTAGGAATTCTTGTTACTTAAAATGTGCTTTTCCTAATCAGTGGGAGAAACCTTACAATGCGTAGGCAACGATGCTTGCAGCTCTGACAGAGGTGCTGCTACTACAGCTTGTAGTGTTTGGCATGTTCACCTTTGCAGAACCAGAGCCTAAACAGAATTTATCATTATTTTTAATGAGCATTTGTAATTTTCTGTGAATGATACCAGAAACTAATCCCACTGTCAGTATGGCTTTTAGCGTCTTTTACACACACAGAGAATTTTGACCTTACAGTCCTGGCTGTAGGAGCAGGGCAGAGACCTTTCAGGGGTTTCATTAGTGTCCCACAACAGAAACAACCACTTAGTTACAAGGGGTTTTTTCCCCAGAAAAAAGTGGAACTTTTTCAGTGTTATGAGATGAGGCAATTTTAGATGACCTTATAAAAATGGGCATATGAAAAATACACAGTCCATCTGACCCTTCCCAGCCGCTATATAAGTGCGCTGTGTGCATACTGTTCTGTGTGAAGTCTCTTCTTGAAAGTCTTGATGAAGTTGTAGCTTAGCCCTTAACAGTAAAAAGCAAACTGCCAGTGAAGTTTATTTTCTTTTTTACTAGGTTTTCTGGACCATTGTTCCGCTTGAGGAGCCATGTTTGTTAGTTTTGGCTCTCTGACTTCTCTTCCTTAAGGATAAACTCTCCTTAGGCAGTTGTACAACTATGCACTAAAAGACTGCACAGCAGTTTATTCACAGCCCAAGCTCCAGCCGAATTCAACTGTGTGACTTCCTGGCTTAAGCAGGGGTGCATCCGCAGTATAAATACCTACTTGATTTTGTGGAAAACCAGGAGATTTTTTGTTTGTTCTTGTAAAAGATTCCCGCTGGAAGCTTAACTTTAAAGTTGGCATCCAGCCTTCTCTTCTGTGACTCGGATACTGATCTGATATTGTGCTTTCATGAACATTTTTATATTTGAAAATTTTTAATTCAGCATTATCTTTGCTTGCGAGCTACAGAGCAGAATAAAATCGCATTACAAACCTTGTAGTATTAGATTTTATCACCATTTATTTCTTCTCGTCTGCCCAGGGATTTCTACATGTTCAGTAGAACTAATTTGCAGTCAGACACTGAGGTCTTCTAGAAGGCCAGCAGGCTCCACAAACTAATTTATCCAAATAACCAATCCCTCATAGGCCAACCATAGAAGGACACCAAAATGGCCTAAGCAGGCAAAGCCCCCTTTTGAAGTCTGGAATGTTTTGACTGACTTGAAACAGGCGGCAGGAATGAAGGGATAATTTTCAGTGACCCATGGGACTTTTTTTGCCATTTTCAAATATTAGGTAAAACAAAGAGAAATTGCTTGTTCTAATTTAGAAAGACTTAGCAATCCGGAAGGTAACCAGACTCAGAACTGAGCACTAAGGTATAGAGCTGAAGTTTACTTTGCATTGAGGGTTTGCATCTGGGTATATAGTATTTACACAGCCACACATACACACGCTGCTTTACTTCTATAGGCATATACCTAAAGTGATTTTTGAATATCACTTTCACAAAAAGACTTTACTACAAAATATATTTGTGCAATATAAAGTGAACTACCTGAAACTTTATTTTTAAGTGCATACTGGTTTTCTTGAAATAAACATTTCTAATTAGAAGGATGTGTTTTTGTTGCTGCTTCAAAAGCTGAAATAGGCACTGAGATGCCGAGACTTCCATGCCATACCTGTTTTCTTCCACTCCCTGTCCTGATGCTATTCAAGTAAATAAGAAAATTCATATAAATGAGTTTTCTTGTCTTATACATACAAAGGGAAAATATTCTGATACATACATAGCACCATAATTTTCTATGAACACTTCTAAGGAGGGAGAGAAAATGTGAACATTGAGGAACTAAAAACTTCACAGGTCAGTTATTTCATGTTCAGCTGCTTGAATGTGTGTCTTAAAAACAGTGTGGAGCAATTTCATGCATTTCAGCAACTTCTTTAGAGACATGCTCTTAAAAGTTTTGTTTCAAGCTTACCATGCATATTTATGTGATAGGTCCAACCTGGTATTTAACAGCACTAATGACACAGACCAACTGCAGCACTCAGTGCCCTCCTCATGATATTACAGAATCACAGAATCAGTAAGGTTGGAAAAGACCATAGAGATCATCAAGTCCAACCTATCACCTCTTACCTAATCTAATCTAGTCAAACCTGTTACCTAACCTGACCTGTTGCCATCCTACTACCAACACATCATCCTACCTATAACACACTACCCTAATATCTAGGTCATGCCACAAAGTACATCATCCAACCTTTCCTTAAAGACCTCTAGGGAAGGTGACTCCACCACCTCCTTGGGCAGCCCATTCCACTGAGAGATCACCCTCTCTGTGAAAAATATCGACTCAGTTAAGCTGGAGCTTCCTAGAAGAAAGTGTTGTCTGTAAGAAGGATCACTAAGCCAGCAGCAGAGCTTCTCCACCCATGCTTAATAGAAGTACGTTACCTTGAAACAGTATTTTGACAAGGATTTTGGTTGTCAACTCGCCCTTTTCTTTCTGGCGTCTTTGGTGGTCCTTGGTGCCTGTTATTCACTAAGGTTAACCAATCAGTTATACACTGAGGGTTAAAGGAGAGGGTAGGTGCCATCCCCTGCACACTCACCGTGAGGTGACTGGCTGAGGGATCTGCAGGGTACTGCAGCCAACATGTGTGTCCTAACAGAATCACAGAATCACAGAATACTATGAGTTGGAAGGGAACCACAAGGATCATCTAGTCCAACTCACCAGCTAACACCCGTACAGAGACCAAACGCACACCCCAGAGTGGTGAACATAAACCTAAATCCTTCAGAGGTGCACAGGCCACTCTGAGCCAGGAGAGACCCACAGGACCATCCAGCCCTACATCCCCCAGCTAGACCATGTCACTAAGCTCCTCGTCAAGTCTTCTCTTAAACACCTCCAGGGACGGCGACTCCACCACCTCCCTGGGCAGTCCATTCCAATGAGCGATCACTTTCCCTGTGAAAAACTGCTTCTATGGAAAGGAATGTCAGGAGGTGGGAGCTTCAAGCTTAGATATTTATGGTACTGGCTATAGCTCTCACTGGTATGGCTCATATGTACACAACAAACTCCTAGTTTTAGTTTGTTATTTTATATGGGATACTGAAATATAAGTTCTTCCTGATTTCAGATTTCTCTGAATTCTTTGTGTTTACCATTATTTTGTAGTAATAGACAAGTATAATAGAATGACAGAGAAATCCTGCTTAAGTACAGTTTTCAATCTTATATATGCTGACCTCAGATTAGTGGATTTCAGAAACACGATGTTTAAATTAATGTTATTTTGATGTGAGTATATATATGTGTGTCTGTGTGCATGGAATGTATTAGATTAAATTAAGTTATGTTCCAGCTCTTACTTGAGGAATATAATTTTGTTAGTAGTTAATAATGTTAATGCCATGATTTTCTCATATTTTGTTTACATATATGGCTACAGTAAAATCAAATTATATTTGCTAGGGGTAAGATCAGTCAGTCAAGGACCTGTTTACAACAGGAAAAATTAAAATTCAGGGTTTGTAGGAAAGAGATTCTTCTCTATTTCTGTCTGTTTTGCTGTAGCTGTACTGTCTAGACTATCCTGGAAGTCTTAGACTCAATGGTCTTGTGGTCCGTGCACACAGCACAGCAGCAGAGACTGGCAGCAAGTAGGAAGGCTTCACAGGGATTTCTCATCAGTCACATGGAATTTGTCCTTCCAACATTTTTGACATTCAAAGCCTTGTATTCTGCCACCAGCATTCACTTGGGGTGGACCTTCCATTGTACCAACAATGCTCCTATATAACCGGGCAGTGTAGCAGATGGCGGAAAGTTTCTTCCCAGCTCCTGTGGTGATCGACTCATACCCTGAAGCATAGGATTTGATTATCCTGATTCTAATTTACAGAGCTGTAAATGCTGTTAATGCTCATGAGTTAATGAATGAAATTGCTTAAAGATTAAAAAAAAGTGATTTTTTCTTTTTTTCTCAGTCTTTTTAAAAGAAGGAAGCAGGAGAGTAAGTAATTTCAGGCACACTTTCACACTTTCCTTATTCTATGAAGTAATTTTAAAATATAGCCTAAGTGTCACATTTGGAAAAAATGAATGGGGTTTGAAAGAGTGAGAGCTTTTAGAGTAAACACTGCCTGGGTGCTTGTAGATTCAGGCATTTGCTCTTGCTGAATGTGTTTAGTACTGTCGATATTTTTAGGAAAGTAAGCATGATCTATTTTGTATTTTATTTTTATTCTTAATAATTGGAGATATTTTTCATGTTTGACCACCCTTTTAGGCCTGTAAATAATTTAAAAGATCTAAAAGTATCTCGGTATTCAGAGTTAACTAGTTAAATGCTTACATGTCTGGCTTTCACCTTGAGTTATTTGTACATGAGAAAAGAACCTAAATTTAGGGTTGCCCTGTTTCACTTCTATTTTCTACTCTAGTTTGAAACATTGGTTTTTTGGGGAACAGGCAATACGCATTTAGTGGTAGGCTGATAGGTACATCAGATTTTTGTCGTTTGCAACAATACTTTGGAGAGGTGTAAGATCTATGTTTATGTTTTTCTCTGGTTTTTGCAAGACATTGTAAAAGCTAAGTGGCACATCAAGCAGGTTTATATAGTGCAGACACTGCATAAATCCTCTGCTCAATCCCTGGAAGGGCTGTATGCTGCCATTGTGCTTTCTATAAACAGAAGACAAGCACACTGCCAAATCCTTGCAACACCGGACATCAGTTCTTTCTGTTCTTAGCTTGTCTTGTTTATTGATGCTCAAAGACCGTCTTTTTTGCCAGTATTACATCCGCTTCTGATCACGAGGAGCGAAGAGCATCTTGCACTCCTTGGTAGCTGGAATCTCCGTCTTTGCAATTTCTTCTCCAGCTGCAATTTCTAAGTAAAATAATTACCTTTGATGAGTGTAATTAACTTGGCAGCACTTTGGTCTGCCTAATGAGAGTAAAAGACAATAGCTACTCAGAAGCAAACACTTTTGAGTCTGGACAGGAATACAAGAGCCTCATATGACAGCTTGGAGAACACTCAGATTGGGACTGGCAGAGAAGAGCAAGAGGTATGTAAGTGCCACTGCATTGGGTTAGACAGCATAACTTGCTGTTCTTTGTCTGACAGGGACTGGCAGCAAAGAGTTAATGAGAATAGGAGAAAGAGAGCAAATCCTGCTTCTGATAGGATGGAAGAGCCATACAAAAACCTTATGTTTAATGCTGTTCTTCATGAACTTGCTTTTATTTGGACATGTAGATGCTTTGAGTCTCTGTACTGGTGAGTTCCAAAAGTTAATTATGCCTTTTCAAATAAAGTGATTTTGTTGTTTTACACTTGCTGATTAAATACTGCAGAAAAAACCATGGGGTTCCTACATTTTCCACATGAGAAATGATCTGTTCCTTTCCTGATGTATTTTGTTCTTATTCTATAGAACTCTGTTGTTTTCATGACACTGAGGCATCTCTTCCAATCTGGAGAGCTTTGGTTTTTCCTGAGGCTGCTGCTGAGCTTTATATGAGAGGTTCAAGATGTGACCACTCCGGTTTTACAATGTTTTCAGTTTAACTGTGCATTTCCTTCCTAAGAATTTTAAACACTCTATGCTTTTGACTGCCATCAGCCACCAGGCTGCTCTTTTTAGAAAATTGTTGGCAACAACCACAAGATTTCTTCCTTGGGAACAGTGGATAATTTAGCACTGTCCATCCTCAGTTTGAATTGTCTTTTAATTTGCATTTATCAACACAGAATGTCACTTCTGCGCGTCATGCTTGTCACCATGAAAGCAGTAGGAAGTTTTACTTTGGGCTGACCTGAACGGTTTAGGAAATTAATAACCTTGCTGTTTGCAATCTTTTCCAGGGTATTTATGTTTAATAGTCCTGGTAATTTTGAAATTCCACAACATTGTGAAAACTGCCCACTTACTCCGTTCCATCCTTTAGATGGATTCATGACAGACCTTTTACTTTACCTTGTTAAAAATTGTTTAAGAGCTTTTGGCTTGTGAAAGCTTTTCAAAAATCTAAATATATGTCCTACATTAACCAAATCATCCTTATCCAAATACTCATTAACTCCTTAGAGAAATGCAAGTAATCTTGAATTTTTGACTTCTCTTTACAAAGCCATGCTTTCTCTTGCATATTACATCATATTTCCATGTGCCTACAAATTCTTTTGTTTATTATAGCAGCTTATTTGATCATACTTCCACTGTTTAGAGCTCTTGAGTGAACTCTTGGGTCTGGGTGTTTTGTGTCTCTTCATTTTGTTAACCTGTCTCAAAGCTTCTTCTGCTAATACTTTCGTTTAGAGCTGTCAAATTATGAAAATAATTAATTTAGCTTTTTCTGCAATGATCTTGTTTTAACTCAATTTTCCTTTATTACCACAGGTAAATGTTGGCTTTTTGCATGTTTTCCATGAAATGTTTACACTAATCTCAGACAATAAAACATGATTCTTCAGGGTTTGGCAGGTTTTTTGGCCTATGCTGTCCTGGGTTTGCATTTGAATCTACAGAACATGAGCCCTTTCCGAGTTTCAGGTTTTTAGCTGCTGTGTATGGCATTCAGCTTTTGTAGCGTCTTTGAACCCTCAGCACCTGCTGCAGAGAAGCCTTAGTGTTTTACAGCTCTTCTAGTCCTGTGCAGGTGTCCAGGACACCCAACATAGCAGTGGAATTGCATCAGAAGCATCAGAATTTCTTGCAGTGTCTATTTATTATATTAGTTTTGAATACTCCTGTTTATTAATTTTGGAGGTTTGTGCTCTTGTTAATTTTGCAGAAAAAAGACTGAATGTACTGTTGCAGATCATAAACGTCTTACAAGTTATCTTTGGATTTTTTTGTATATTTAGTACTTGATTTAGTGACATCTATTGATTATGTGTATTATGCATAAAAATATAGAACCAGAAAATGTGGGGGATAAATTGCATGTTGACTTCCAGGTGATACAATTATAAATCACAAGCTTCACAAATTATAGGAAATTACATATTTGCAACATGCCTACTGTGCCACTTTTAAGTATTGTAAGCATGTCTGGTAGCATGACTGAATGTATGCTTGTACCTCTGGGATCTCTACCTCTTGCTTAGGGAATGAAAAAGTATTCCTAGTGTTGGAACAGAATAGTTATTACCTTTTCCTGTTTTATACACTATAGGAGTACAGGTATTCATACTCTCTTAACAGGAGTATTGGTCTAATTCTCTTTTGTTGTTTAATTGCATGTTTTGGAAAGTAGTTTTACACACAGTCTTACAGAAAATGAAATAGAAATCTAAAAAACTCATTAGTTTGTCTAACATGCTCTTGAAAGATTTTGGACCCTTGGTTTCCGTAGATGGGCAGCTAATGTCTCACTCTTGACTAACGCAGAGAAGGTAGTGGTGCCTTCTGCCCGGGCAGATGCCCTGCCCCTGCTTTCTCACTGCTGACACTGATGAGGATGGCCATCCTTTTGAAATGGAGAACTGAGTCACAGAGGCAATGGGACTTCTCTTTATGTCGAAGCTCAAACAGCAACATCACATTTAAGCATCTCTGAAATATTTTTATACACCCGTTATGAATAATTTTTGAATTTTTGTCATCCTGCCTGTTTCATTGAAGGTAAACTCTGCAAACTGTATGAAGGAGAATTAGGTTGCCAAACTGTGGTACACAGATGGCATTTTGGAAGCTGTTTCCTTACAACATCGCTAACTACAGAAATGAAGTTGTGAAACAAGCAGAGTATACAATTTGTTATTATTTGAAGCAACAAGTTCTCCTTACGAATGTCCTTTGTCTGTGTGAGATTTTCCAGTTTGGCTTGCCCTTTTTTTTTAGTTTCTCAGAAACATCCCACATTAGACCAGAGAGCCCTTTGACAAAGGGCTTTTGCATGATGTCCCAATTTGCATGATGTCCCATCAACTTTTGCATGATGTCCCAATTTGATACGTATTTTGTGGTAACTTTTTCAGAGGGAATCACAGAATCACAG